>CM019691.1:45530670-45546168 GCA_009760885.1 Achatina immaculata
GATGATAAGTGCATTTTCCAACCATAAGGTTATTTAGGGAGCTCATATGGACACCAAATCACCAAAAACCATAGAAAACAAGTTGAATTCTTTCCAGACTAAATGTTTACGAAGAATTAGAAAAATATTTTGACCAAACACCGTAAGAAATAACATCTTGTTGGCAGAAATGCAGATGATGCCACTGACAACAATTATTGAGGAAAGACGCTGGCGATGGTTGGGACATGTGCTCTGAATGACTGACAACTCACTACCAAAAATACCACTAAGATGGACACCACAGGGGAACAGAAGTAAGGGTAGACCAAAAGAGACGTGGAGAAGAACAACAGAAAAGATGTGAGCAATAGAGGGCTCACCTAGGCAAGTGTGGGACAAAAGGCAAAGGACAGGCATTCGTGTCTTCTTCTTCTTCTTCGTTCGCTTCTACCACCAAGACCGCCCTGTGATCCTACTGAATTTACTCCTGTGGTCCTCGTTAAGTTCCGTGATCCCCCGGGTGGTCCCCGAAGAGGACCACACGAGATCTCTGAGAGGACCACATGAGGTTCAGAGTATCGCAGGGCTTGAGCCTGAATTCTTGGTGGGTCTCAGAAGCGGGATTGCGTGACACCGTGGGGTTTTCGTTGCACCAGTTTAGTCTAGAGTTGGACTTTCTCACTGGAAGACCTCGACGTTTTAGAATATCAGCATATCCCCACTGGGTGAGAGGTGGTAGCCCACCCGGGCCAGAGTTGGACTTTCTCACCGGAAAACCTTGATGTGTTTTGAGATACCCGTGTATCACCGCCGAGTGAAAGGTGGCTGCCCATCCAGTACAGTGTTGGACTTTCTCACCGGAAAACCTCAGTGCGATTAGGATATGCATACATCCCCGCCGGGTGAGAGGTGGTTGCCTGTCTATACTGCACTGGTCCAGTGTCTCCGACTTCAGTATTTTGTGGTCGTGGCCGCTACCTTTCCTAGATGTGACCAGGATGGAGCTTTTGTCCAGGAGGACGAATCTTCGCCACTAGTGACTTCCACCCCTGGGTTGAGCCGGTTTATGCATATTATCCCAGTATGGGCGTGTTTGGGACGTGACCAACATCTAGAGCGGAGGTGGCGTGACATGCCTGGCCATCAAGTTTCACCCCTGGTGTGTGCCAGTTTAGGCATATTTCACCGGTGTAGGTGTATTTCAGACGTGGCCGGCCTCTAGATCAGAGGCGCCGTGGTATGTGTAGCTCTCGCAGCGATACTACTGGACATACCGATTTAATTTCACTTTATCTTTTCCTTCACCTTTTCACATCGGCGCCGCACAGCAACCTTTATTTCTTTTCCGAATTTTCTTTATTGACCAGGAGAAGCTTCACTCTACACGTGGCATTCGAAAAGTCTCGCCAGCAGTGTACTAGCAGGATCAACCAGATAGCTTTCTTCACCGAACCGTTGTCGGATATCTGCCGACAGACCGACGCGGGGCAAGGGAGACGGCGCTCTGCTCAGAGCGGATCCCTTTCGACCTCGGCGGCGTTTCATTTCCTTTAACCGGCAGGGGCGGCTCCCTCTGCTCTAACGAACGAGAAGAAAGCCTGGGCACCCACAAACAACACACATTACATACTGCAAACCCGATACTCTTTGCGAGAGATGGGCCAATTTCGAGACCATCGGTCGACAAAAATGTACTACACCGTTAGCACGAACCTGGCTGGCTAGCCGTTTACATGCTTCGCTCGACGGACAAACCACTCGCTTCTGCATCGAAACACCTTAACTCTCGCCGTCCGGGAAGGAAGCGAAAGCCTGTCTCCCCACGCACGGAACTCGAGAGCGCTGCAACAGCAGCAGTCCTCGCTGTGCAGCTCGGCGCGGCTCACACAGGCATTTGTAGAAAACCCTTGTGGAAGCCCTGTGTGCCCTGGGCACTTAAGGTTCATATATATATATACACCAGCTGACAGAGGAAAAGAATCTGGGTAGGATCGTCAGAGGCTCGGTAAATGAAAGTGTTCCAGGCACAGCTGTACTTCATTGGGCACCATCTCATTACATTAAGTGATGGGCATGATATAAATCTCCACTGACAGCCATCTGATGTTGATAAAGAATGACTAGAGTTAAAAGGTGACGTAGTGAGACTGGGAGTGAGAAGCAAGATGAGGGAGTGAAGCAAATAAGAGAGAAGAATAAAAAAGGAAGATAAAGTATTTATTCATTCATTCATTTGCATGTACCACAGCACTCCTGTGGGCCCCTCGGTTATGAGCATGATGGCCTGCTGCTGATGCATCCATAGATAAAGTATACAAGAATTAATAAGGAGAAATAAGAATGAATAAGAAATATTAAGAAGAAATGGTAAGAAATAAGTAAATCATAACCATCAAACTCAACATCATCTCACAGACTCATCTCCCCAATCCCTCAAATCTCTCAAACAAATAATTAAGTAAGCACAGTAAAAATAATTTTACAAATATCTGACATCTTCTGTTGCTGAAAACAGAAACTGCCATTGCATTGTATTTGCAAATGTTACTTATTTATTATATAACACTTGCATGATATTTGCAAATGCTACTCATTTATCATATAAGACTGATAAAATATTAGCAAATGTTGCTTACTTATCATATGAAACACACACTATATTTGCACATATTACTCATTTATCATATAAAACTTACAATATCAAAAGTGAATTTACATGTACCTGTAACTCAGTGCTATCTAATTCTGTATGAACACTGACATTCTCTGCAAACTGCACATCACAATACAGCAGGCCTACAAAATAAGGAATTCCGCAGGGATCAGAATCTAGAAATACAATGAAACATTTCAGGTGCTGTGTGGAGAAAGGGGAACCGTGTACACGTTTTTAATTAAAATATCTACACAAATCATTCACGACATCAGACTGCGTCAACATCTGAGTGAAACTCTGTTTGTGAAACAAGACATTTGATACCCCTAGGACATTCAGTTACTCTGTACAAGATAATTAAAATCTTGCAGACGCTGAAATAGAAGCAATGCATGACTTCAGCACTAAAGACTATTATAGCTTTAAAGAAGTACATTGTTAGTAAAGAAATGAACATGAATGTGTCAGCTAAAGAACTTCTAGAGCAGCAATTTCCACTCCATGTGCTGTTGTATGTCATGAAAGGTTGGCAGAATTTCTAGAGTCCATTTACTATTAATAGTATTTATTAATAGTGTTTATTATTGAAAGTCAATTTTTGGCTTGCTAGGTCAGACAAATGTGCCAATATATTAATATTAAATATACCCACCAACCGTGAGCTCATCAAGTGTGAGAATCACTGGTTTTTGGTATCTTGTGAAAGGCGCATTGTACAGAAGTTCTCTGTTAAGAAAGGACGTAAATTAGAACCGTGTTGATGTGGATATTTTAGTATGTTCTAGCTGTCACTTTGCAATTTTTCTTTGTCTTCGTTTGTTTTTTCCCCCATCATGTCTGTTGTAGGATTTCCAAACATTTTGCCCAGGTCTGATGCACGGTTTTTACTTCATTTCTGTGAAATGATCAATTGGGTTTCATCAACAGAGGCAGTACATGCTGAAGACCTAGCTGTGCACCTAAAGATGATGGATAACAACCAAAATGCAGACACACCTTGATCTAGATCACAACACGAAAGATTCCAGTGGAAGAAAAGCTGATGCAGTTGTTCAGCTGTATAGCCGACAAACTGCAAGGGAACTAACAGTTGCAAATAAAGTAATTCTGGAAAGGCAGCAGAATTGAGAAATACAATATAACAGAACTTTACTACATGACACCACATGGAACTACACTAGCAGCCCTTTAAAAGGCCTTATCATTTCACATTCTTTATTTTAAAAAAAAAGTAATTATAAAGAGCTTACTGTTTAAATTTGGGTAAGCTTCAGAAAGCAAGACCTCATCAAAGTCCTCAAACATGATTGTGCAACCACTGGAGGTGGTCTCATCACTCAGTTTATGCTGTCTTTGAAACTTAATATGCACATGACATATTTTGTCTTTTTCTTTAAATACTACATGCTGTCAGCTTCAAATGTTTGCCTATGTGTATATTTTCTGCCCTCATCTTCAAATTTACACTTTCAGTTCACAGATTCAAATTCCTGTTTATGTTTACATTTTCTGTTTCTAGATACAAATTATTGTTTATGTCTACATTTTTAGTTCCCAGTTACAAATTCCTGTTAATGTTGTCATTTTCAGTTCCTTCATAAAAATTCCTGTTTATATTTACATTTTCAGTTCTCAGATTCAAATTCCTGTTTATGTTTACATTTTCAGTTCTCAGATTCAAATTCCTGTTTATGTTTACATTTTCAGTTCTCAAATTCAAATTCCTGTTTATGTTTACATTTTCAGTTCTCAGATTCAAATTCCTGTTTATGTTTACATTTTCAGTTCTCAGATTCAAATTCCTGTTTATGTTTACATTTTCAGTTCTCAGATTCAAATTCCTGTTTATGTTTACATTTTCAGTTCTCAGATTCAAATTCCTGTTTATGTTTACATTTTCAGTTCTCAGATTCAAATTCCTGTTTAAGTTTACATTTTCAGTTCTCAGATTCAAATTCCTGTTTACGTTTACATTTTCAGTTCTCAGATTCAAATTCCTGTTTATGTTTACACTATAATTTCCTAGATTCAAATTCCTGTTTATGTTTACACTATAATTTCCCAGACTCAAATTTCTGTTTATTACCTTTCCAAATCTTATATTGTATATCTTCCTGCACCTTTTCAACTCTCAGTTTCAAACTCTTAGGGTCCTCTTTCCAAGTTGTTTCTGAAAAATTATTCTGTGGCTGCAGTTAAATTCCTGTTAGCACTGACAGGCTAACAGGTAAAAAAGGAAAATATTGCAACAATGCAGGATGCAGAAAAAATCCTGAAATTTACTGTCATTAATGAGCACCAAAAACATTAACAATAGACAAGAAAGAAACCCCAAAAAATAAATAACTACAAATTTATGCTGTATGCTGATGATTTATATTTGATTAAATTTACTGTAAATGAATTGCTTCACAAATTCACAACATGAATTCTTACATTCACAAACTATGGAGATGATAAAATGTGATCTATCTCATGCAATATACACTTCTCTGGTTTACATAAAGCACACTGACGAATATTTATTTTTACAAACAAAGTTATCTCAGAGACACCAGACTTTTTTGTTACAGACAAAGTTATCTCAAGGGCATCAGACTTTCTTGTTTATAAAAAAAGTTATATCATGGACACCAGACTATTTTGTTATAAAAAATGTTATCTAAAAAAAACATGAGTGATCAGGAAAAGGAGATGGACATATGATCACGTGATGAGAAGAAACGATTAGAGAATCACAAAACAAGCTATCAAGTGGAACACAACAGGTCAAAGAAAAAGAGGCAGACTGCGTGAAACTCTGAAGAGGACATTGTTAAGAGAAGCCAAATTAACAGGCATAAAATCTCTTGATGAGGTTGAAAGGCTCGCCGAAAGCAGGAAAAACTGGCGAACTACCTTGAAAGCCCTATGTGATGTTTAACGGCACGGAAAGGATATAAGATATATAAGAAGAAAAAAGAAGAAAAAAAAACAGACTATTTTGTTATAAACAAAGTTATCTTAAAAAAAAAAATCAGAACTTTCTCATTAAAAACAAAGTTATCTCAGACACCAGATCTTTCATGCTTTGATTTGCAAATTACAATCACCAAGAGCGAAAAATTGAAAAAAAAAAGAAATAAAAAACTGAAAGAATAGGTCATCGTTCTTCATGAAACAATCATTGAAAAAAAAAAATAAAAGATATTACAAATGACCAAATGGAAATTTAAACTGAAAGAAACAAATCTGACATCTCATTTGCATAAGACCAAAGTGTTTTGAAACTGTTGAATTCAATGGGGGGGGGGGGGTGTGTGTGGGTGTGTGTGTGTGTGTGTGCGTGCGTGCGTGCGTGCGTGCGTGTGTGTGTGTGTGTGTGTGTGCGCATGAGTGAGAGAGAGAGAGAGAGAGAGAGACCCTGTAGTGCCTCAATACATCATGTATATGTTCAGACAATTTTGATAAAGCAGAAGTATTATAAAACTAAAAAAAAAAAGGCTAGGCTGTCATAAGAAATATATTTATCCACCACATTTTAAATTATAGATCTTGTAATTTACTTACATAATGAAGTATGCAAATTAAACTATATATATATATATATATATATACTTGGTCTAGAGCTTTCTCCACAGACTGCTACAAATTTTGACTTCCTTACTCTAAATATTCTTAAAATAAAACTTAGTATATATGCTGCCAAATGTAAACCTCTGCTTAAAAAAAATGTGAAAAAACAAAAAGAAAAGAAAAACCATTGCTCTCTCATACACACTGCTACATCTTTCAAGTGTAGCACAAGAACACTATTTTAATGGTTGGCTCCTTGGAAAGCAAAACTATCCCCTACTTATTAATTCTTTTCCCTTCTCATTATCTCTTGTTTAATATTTCACATCATTTCCACACAGCCCTTCTTTCTCCAAAATCCATCCTGTTTTTATAGTTCACTTAAGAAGCTGTTCTATAACGAATACTTTCTGGTAGTGGTAGTCAAAGATTTCTTCTGCTTGTGTTGCATCAATCACTAATGTCTTCATCAACATTATACATATCATGGGCATCTGGCCAGTTTGTTCTGTAGGTTCCAACACTGTGTGAGTGGCTTCTGCCCACTGTACATCTTCTAACGTTCCTGACAGCTAGGTTCATGCTTGTCTCACACACATCACTTTCAGGACTTCTGAGAAAAATTTTAATATTGCAAAAACAGTTTAAACAGTCATACAACATAAACCATAGAAAACACATGTTTCATGTTAAAAAAAACCATACATATGTTTAATGCTGAAGTTATAGACTTTGTTGTATAATATATTCCTGTTACTGATACAGCAGTGAAAATACTAGAATAAAAAAATCAAATCATATCAAGAATGGGTTACTGTGACACTGCTTTGCAGCTAGTGGACCTAAAAGCAGGCTACTGAACAGGCTCCATCATCACTGGAGAACACACTTATTTCTCTGCCACATTTTCACAGCACCCTTTTACCTAGATTGCACTATGGCAACAAAATAACTATGCCTTTCTTGTTCTGGTGACAGTTCCCTAACAGAGTTCTCTTTGCTTGAGTGTTTTACATATAAACAAAAAATATTCTACTTTTACTTAAAACAACTGAACCTGTAATGTTTCATTATGTAGGGGAATAAAACAGGAAACTCTGGCCCAGAGACTGAAACAATAATACAAAGCCTCATATCATCAGAGAAGTACGAGGGTGAGTCAAAAAGTAACTTTAATTTTTTTAATTTGAATAAAATATACAGAAAACTCTTTATCACTTTTCAACATAGTCCCTACTATATTCAATGCAGATTTGTCATCACTTCTTTAATGCCTGGATTCCTTGAGAAAAAATCTTATGACTGATTCTGCAGCCAACTATGCATGGCCTCTTTAATCTCTTCATTCATACTGAACTTCTTCCTACCTTGCACCTCTCTGAGCAGTCTAAACACATAATAATTACATGGTATGAGGTTAGTAGAATATGCAGGATGTGGAAGACCCTCTAAATACAGATTTGTAATTTGCTGAATAAGAATGAGCAACATATTAGCTAACACATCTTTATCAATGAATGTTAGAAAACGAGTCCTAAAATGCTATATTGAACCTATCTTGTTATATGGAAGTGAATCATGGACAATAGGCAAGTCTGCACAAAAATCATTGGAAGCAGCAGAAATGTGGTTTATTAGAAGAATGTTGTGAATCCCCTGGACAGCAAAAATAACTAATGAAGAATGTATGAGAAGAGCTGGAGAGACAAAAAACCTTGTCAGAAAGATAAGAGAGAGACAATGTACTTTCATAGGACATGCAATGAGAAGAGGGGGCATTGAAAATATTATAACAACAGGAAAAATAGAAGGAAGAAGATCAAGAGGAAGACCAAGAGAAATGATACTGGACAGTCTGACGGGATGGTGTGAGAGGAGATCACCAACTGAACTGATGGCCTGCATGAAGGATCGCGTACTCTGGAGAAGCATAATAGCCAACGCCAGTCGGCACGGCACATGATGATGATGATGATGAATTTGCTGAACTATTGCACATGGTATATGAGGCTGTAACAACACACCAGAACTGAACAAAATGTGATGTTTTGGCCTGACTGCAGGTTTCATGTGTTTTTGAAGCATGCTTCACTGTTCATAGTGATTCCTTTGGCCATGTAATGTTCCAGGATTGGGCCTTTACAGTCCCATAAGAATGTGAGCATCAATTTTCTGAAGTTGTGTGGAAATTCTTTGGTTCCAGTGTGGAAGAATGTTGCATCTCCTTGCTGGCTGGTTTTGCCTCTGTACCCAACATTTGTCTCCTAGTGATTCTACACTGCAGAAAGCCATCTCCCTCAGCTACCTAACACCAGACACTCATAAAACAAATGACCATGCACTGTTCCTCTCTCACGCATGTTTTCAAGGTGTGGCCATTATCATCTGGTCTGCTGATGTCATATTTCCAAAATGTCCAATGTGCCTCTGCACATACGTCTGGAGAGAGAAGGTATATAATATCTGTACTACAACTATGACGCAATATAGATTAAGTTACTTTTTGACTTGCTTTGTACATTTCGCTCTGCATATGCTTTGGCTCTTCAAACTTCAAATGCTCCAGGGTGGGTAGGCTTCTTTGTGTCATGACTCCCAGAGATCTGTGAGTTGCTTGTTTAAATGACCTTCTTTCATGAGTTATATTTATGAGAATCTAAGTGCATTGTATTCATAGATCCACTGGTAACTAAATGCATCCATTTCACATGTACCATCACATGTATCATTAATGACTATCCAAAGTATCAATTTCATGATTTCCATTTGAAATTTCCATTTCATGAATTCCAGCTACATAAATATTATTCTGATGACACTTACAGAGCAGAAGCTGCAGGTGTACGTGGGAAAGCTCTCAGATCAATGAACTCGTCATCATCCTCAGCATAGCAGATACATGGGGGAAAAAAAAAAACATTTTACTACATAACTGACCTGTAGGAAAAACAAACTACAAACTGTGATGAAAAATAATGTGGTCGGTGATGATTCTTGATGTTTGGTTACAACTGCTGCAAGATTCCATAACAGCAGGGTTTTTCCCCATCTAGAGTCATCTCTAGATGGGTCTCAAGGTGAGGCTGTTGGCCTCACGCCCAACTCCCGTTTTACAATGTATGGCAACGCAGAAGACTCTTACACAAGTATGGTATACAAGTGAAGGTATACACTCAAAAACCAAGTTAAGATTATTCAATTTAAATGTGATATCCACCCTCATTTATACATGCAAAAGCTGAAAATTAACTAAAGAAACAGACAATAAATTAGACTCTTTTGAAAACAAATGCCTCAGGAAAATACTTGGTATAAAGTGGAACAAATTCAAGAACAATGGAGAGGTAAGACAGATGAGCAAACAACAACCTGTCTCATGGGTGATCAGAGAAAGAAGATGGACATATGTAGGCAATGTGATGAGAAGAAACAATCAGAGAATACCAAAATAAGCTATAAAGTGGAGCAAAAACAGGCCAAAGAAAAAGAGGTCGACCACGTGAAACTCTAAAGAGGACACTGTTAAGAGAAGCCAGTTTAGGGGGCATAACATCCCTTGATGAAGTTGAAAGACTCACCGAGAACAGGAAAACTTGGCAAACAACTATGCAAGCTCTAGCGACATTTAATGACATGGGAAGAATGTAAGATGTAAGAAGATGATTCTGCCATCTAGGACAGATAATTTCTAAGATCAATGTTTCTACAATCTTGTGATCATTTCAGTATTTCTATAGTGAACCACAATTGTGGGAGAACACTTTAGTTTCTCTACAGAGTGGGAGAGTATTACGCTATGGGAGAATTCAGTTTTTCTGCAATTTAGTAATAAACATGTTCTGTTTCTACAGTTTAGTAATGAATATGCTCAGTATTTCTACAGTCTAGTAATAAATATGCTCAGTATTTCTACAGTCTAGTAATAAATATGCTTAATAATTCTAGTCTAGTAATCAAACGAAGAAAGGACTGAATATTTAGGTCCTACTCAGAAAATTGATAAAATCAAGACTGCAAATCTCCAGGTAGTGTTACCTGCAAAAATTACAAACTTATACGCAGTGCAAATAAAACAGTGAAAGTATACAAACATTAACTGTTTATAATGATGAGTATTTATATTGTTTTATTATTTTGATGCTGAGATTGAGAACAGATGCAATAATTCAAATTAGGTCATCGAACAAATGACACATTTACTGAAAAAAAAACATCACAACTGAAACAAAAAAAAAGCGCTGTACAACATAATTTTCCTCCTAACTCTGTGCTATCAACGGCAAACATGGACACTAACAGCCAAAAAACAAAAAGAAAATTGTAACAACAGAAATGAGATGCTTAAGGAGAATACTAAAAGTAACAAGATGAGACCAAATCAGTAATGACACCACCAGGGTAAAGGCTGGAGTAACATCAATTCTACACTACATCCAGGAAACAGCAAGTCAAATGGTTTGATCAAATTACACAATTAATGCCAGATGGTATATCACTGAAAACATTAACACTTAGAACTGTAGAATAATGCTTGCTGTCCCTGATCTCTCAAGCACAATATCATCTTTGTTCCCAACTTTATCATTATGTGATGATTCAAAGAATGCATATCAGAATCGGACATAGACATAGCTACCCTACTTGCCATGGCTGAGTTGATGACATCAAACTGGTCATCGTGGATGTTGAAAAATTGGAAATATTTGCACTGGCACTTACAATGTGATCAGCCATCATTCTCTGCACACATCTCTGTTCACTATGTAGTTTGGCCCTTATTTCAGCAAGCTGGATGAGAATTTCTGCACCTTTCAAAGAAAATAAGGGGAAGCAGTTTTACTAGAACTAAATCATTATATTCACACAGTTATCATCATCATGTTGCCTGTTGGCAGTGGCAGCCAAGCTTATTCACAGATCTTGATCCTTGATGTTTTCCGTCAGCTCCATTAGTCACACTCTATTATCCTCTAACTTCAGACTATCCATGCTCTTCCTCTGCCTCTATATCCTCCCCGGTGTTATGAAGATTTCAAGTCCTCCCTGTCTCCTTACAAGCCAAATGAACATTCACTGTGTTTTTCTAATAGTTTTAATTAGAATCCATTTTTCCTCGCTTTTTGTTGAGTGTTGTTTATTATTATCTTAGTTGTCCAAGAATCTGACAATATTCTTGTAAGAAATGGTCACATTTATGCTGCTTCTAGCAAGTCCTGCATTCATCTGCAAATAAGAAATCTGTACCTGGCTGTAATAATTCTTAAACAACTTTTTATTCACTGCTCATTACAACAATGATGGCTTCCTATTTGTCTCTTCTTGCTTTCTCCTCAAAAATTTACTTGCATGCTGATAATTAGTGTATAAGTATACACAACTATGTATACACAAAGCCACTGCAGTAAAGCTGTGACAACAAAATATATAAACTAGGAAAAAAATAGGAACAGCTTTATTAATTAACAAGCACACAGTTGTGACATTTCAGTGTGAGCCTTAATCATACAAAAACACACAGGATGAGGAAATGGAGAAAGAAGATAAAATATGATTTCACATGAAAAAGTAGGAATGGAAAAAAAATAGAATAAATAAAATAAATGGAGCACTTAGCTGTGGCTTGTAAGAGCCTGTGTCCAAAATTGAGTGTGGTGGGGTGTTGAGAATTTCTCGTTTACCCTCTGCCTCAACTGCAACCACCTATTCCACTTTCTCCCGGCTAGATTACCATTATATCACTCTCTCCCCTTTCTGTGGTCCCTCCCCTCCCCTTTTACGACCCACCTATCACACATTACAAGTCTCCATTTAAACATTCTCAACACCCCACCACACACAGCTAAGTGCTCCATTATTTTATTTACTCTATTTTTTTTCCCATTCCTACTTTTTACATAGCATTCATGTGAAATCATATTTTATCTTCTTTTTCCGTTTCTTCATCCTGTGTGTTTTTTGTATGATTACGGTTCACACTGAAATGTCACAACTGTGTGCTCGTTAATTAATAAAGCTGTTCTTACTTTTTTCCTAGTTTATACCTGCATGCTGGTTCACCTTCAGACTACACATGGAACACTGAAAACTGAGAGCACGCCTGTTACACACCCTTGACTGCACATGCAAAACTGGCATCAAGGCTCCAGATCACATCCTGCAGCTCTGCCTCCTCTGCCAAGATGTCCAAAGTCAGGTCTGGCCACTGGAAGACAAACTTTGGGGTGCAAAACATGATTTCCAAAAGACTGCACAATTTATCTGGACAATAAATATAGATGTCCCAGGCCATGGAACACAGAAGATTTGCTTGTTTTCAAGCAGATCTGAAATTTCAATTTTCACATGGTTTTTGGACTGGAAATGTCAAGCTGAAATGAGGCTTTACCTGCCATTTGGAAGCAGACACTTTAATTGAGGTCATGAGGACAATTTTACAATTTTCCTGTCAATAATTCTACTACCAACAAACCAAGAACTGACTTTTTTTCTTTTGTATTTTAACATTTGTCCAGAATAATTTACATACAAGAATGTGATTCACAAATTATGTGTGAGAATTTACTTGATAAAAAATAAAACCCAAAATTTTCTAATAGGCAATATGACAGAGCAAATTAATTTCTGACACGTATTATAGAGCAAATTTTGCATTAATTTTGCAACAGTTCTTTCTGGTTTAAAAAAAAACATAAAAAATTAGCATTAAACAAAAAAACTTGAAAATAACAAAAATCTACTTACCATTTTCTCCAGGTGTAATGTCTTTCTTGAACTGAAATAGACAAAACATTAACTTTATAATTTTATTGTTAACTGTTTATGTATGTGAGAAGAAACATTACTAAATGGGTATATTTTATTATATCTGTTTGGTTGGGTTTTTTTTGCATGTCTGTAAAAAGTATCAATATTTTGATACACTGATGTTAACAAGATTTAAAATAAACATTATCAGAAATACAAGTGTAAACCTAAATAAATTAGAAACTCTGGGGGAAAGCACTTTTTGTTACATGCTATCATCGTCATCATCATCCTGTAACAATCTCCACATTCAAAGCTGGCGGCTCTGTAACTACAGTCCATTTTGTGCCTTGCTCTGACTGGAGAATTTTGGAAAGCCTGTTTCAAGCCTGCCCACTTGTATCACACCACATGAGTACTTTCTAAATAATTATCTGACACATTCCAATTAAATTTATATGTAATTCATAGTGTATGTCAGTTTTTGGCTATGCAAGGTAAGTGAATAAACTTCTGTTTCATTCAGTTCTTAAATAAATACAGGGACAACTTATTTTAACACTGGGGAGTCTCTGTGTAAATCTTATACATCAGTGTGTGACAAGAAAGGAAGACAACGTGTATTCAATTTTTGTCAGTCACCATCTTTTGCATTCTTGGCAAGTGTTTGCTTGTTCATGTCCCCTTGACTTAAGACTGAACCACAAGCAGCCTACTAATTCATGTCCTCCCTCTCTCCACACTCTTTACTACAGTGTCTATTTCCTAGCTGTTGTTTGTTTTACTTCCATATTTGTGAGAGAATTTGCATGATGATTTTCTCAATACATATTATTAGATCCTCCATTAACTTCTTAAATTTCAGTACTGTATGTAGTAAATTAAACAGTACAAAATTTAGGATAAAAAAGGGTATACCATTTTATGGCTTAAGCAAATCTGATCTTTTTAAACATTACCACTTACAGTGATATCCACTAGTGGTTCTCTACTGAACTTCATTTCAACTGCAGGAATCAAAGGAGATGTAATCTGGAAAGCACACATAAAAAATTTGTGGATAAAAAATAGCAAGAAGAAAAAGTTTAAAAATAGTAAGAACAAATTCGACTCATTAACTAAATAAAAAGAAACAAAGCACACAAGTTTAAACTTCTGCCTTTTCCCACAAAAAGGATTAACAATGAAGAACCACATAATCCATTAATACAAAACATGAACATGAATTTTTTGTATAATACGAAATCACTGTGGAATTTCCAGCAACAAAAAGGCAGGTAGTCTTGTCATATAAGATTGTCGTATCTCTCTCTCTCTCTGAACCTTAAGTGCCCAGGGCACATGGGACTTCTGCAAGGGTTTTCCACAAATGCCTGTCCTTCACCTTTTTTCTGCTCTTGCCCAGGTGAGCCCTCTATTGCTCAACATCCTTTCCGTTGTTCTTCTCCATGTCTCTTTTGGTCTACCCTTAAGATTTTCGTATAAATATGTATAAACAAGGAAGTATTTTACCACAGTTATGCAACTCCAGCAGGGAATTACCAAATAAAATATGGACAATCAGTGAACAAGAAGGAACAGTGGAGAGCCCCATAAAATACATGAGTAAACATGATGAATTCTGAACAGGCAAAACCAAACAGCCAAATCTAAGGTGTATGCAGGAAACTCTCTACTGCAGAAAGTGGAACAACACAACCCCTTCAGATCATCAGAGGAAGTACACAACCCTTCAGATCATCAGAGGAAGTACACAACCCCTTCAGATCATCAGAGGAAGTACACAACCCCTTCAGATCATCAGAGGAAGTACACAACCCCTTCAGATCATCAGAGGAAGTACACAACCCCTTCAGATCATCAGTGGAAGTATATTTCCTACTTAAATGTCCCAAGCCAAATAAAATATGAATATTTTTGTTCATATTTGTTGTACATGACATGTCCCAAAAGTAAGTGTACTGATTTTCCTATGAATGAATACACAGTGTAACATGTCACTGGTGGATATCAGTGTGTTGACTGAGATCCTAGCTGCACATTCAGACTAGTTTCAACCCAGTCAGCGTGACATTTCCGTGCTACTGCAGTTCATGTAAGATCGTGTTTTAATACCTTGTATAGCAGTGTGCTATCAAATTTTGTGTGAAACTCAAGAAATCTGCCACAGAGACATTTGAAAATTTAACTGAAGCTTATGGAGATGCCACTCTATCACGTAATATGGTCTTTAGATGGCACAAAGATTTCAAAGAGGGCTGAGAAAATGTTGAAGATAAATCTCATTTTTTGGAAGGCCAATCTCATCAACATATGATCACAATGTGGAAGTTGTGTGAGCTGTGATAGTGAAAGGCCACCGATTAACTATCAGGATGATTTCTGAAGAAAAAGACCTAAAATGCAGTTCATATAATTTTATCAAATGTTTTGCACATGCAAACGGGGTCAACAAATCCAAAGGGACAATGCAGATGGCTGGATGCTGCACCACAACAATGCATCTGCTCACATAGTGCTTTCAGTTTGAGGTTTCTGGCAAAGAAAACTATCCCCACACT
>CM019691.1:46146268-46333579 GCA_009760885.1 Achatina immaculata
ATGACAGCGAATGTCTGCGGACGGCTGTAGTTGCCTGGAATGTATTCTGTATGTTGTCTTGAGTTGGAAATTCGTCTTGTCGTGAGTGATGGATATGTATTATGTCACAGTCGTCCACGTCAACATCGTTCATCGTCAATGTCAGCCTGTGCATCAATAAAGTCTTTTAAAACGTAATAATGCTGCTGCTCTGCGGCTATTGTGCCATGGAGAGAATGATCGTTCAAGGGAAGAAAGAATCTGTAGAGCGGGTAGTTAATAAGAAACAGAATAATCTCGACTGTAATTAATAGAACAAAAGTATAAAATATAACCATAACTTGTGAGAGAATAACTAGTATCGAGCTGTGAATATTAACATTTAGAAACTGTGTGTGAAAAGAGGAAACTGTAAGTAGCAAGTATGTAGGAATAACAAGATTTACAAATGGGGTAATACTTTTCCATGATTTATATCTTGTTTATATTGTTCTGATTTGTTATGGCATAGCTGACAGGTGATTATACATCTGCACATCAACACATTTACACAAAATGAAAAGAAACACATACGATTCTTCTTCAAATAATCATAAACTTATATTGTATTTACACAGTTAGAAATATCAAACAATGAATCATCATATACAATATAGTTTTTTATCAGCTTATATCGTTATAAAAAAAAACAAAAAAAAAGCACACTTCAACAATTTCCTTAACTATTTAACACTGATTCAGATTGTAACATGCGTGACTGATTGGCAAGAATGTATTCACATGCAAATGCATAAAAATCATTAATATAAATGTAAATGGTCACAATATGCTTCACTTTTCCGTTACAACTAAAATATAAACATCAAAATCCTACATAGAGCAATTATACCTTAACTGAGTTATTATTATTCATTACCATTCATATTACAATCGCTAACAAAATATTTACCTAAGTGGATCGGGATTTATCGAGGGACCCCACGGCACACACTGCAAACATTCACATCACATAATTAAAAAAATACACACACAACCTAACAAATATTGGTTCTCCTTTCGACGAATAAACATTCTCATTCGCGCTTGAACAATCACATGACTCCCCCGGTCCCCTTGGCCTTCCACGTGCTCATCTTACACAACTCAGCCATTTAAAATTCGATCATGTTTTTTGTTATATACTTAACCAGAGACAGCATTTCAATGAATTGCATACTGCCGGTACAAGTCAGTCTCTGACACACTCCGCTCTAGGGTTGCCAATCAACCCAGGTAACTAGTGCTTATCTATTCCCTTCAAAGTACAATAACTGCTAGTACTGTTAGTACAGCAATGAATATCTGTAGAACAGTGAATATTAGGAAGAGTAGTAAATATTAAATGAGGTGAACATAATTTCGCATTCAGATATATAGTTTCAGTACAAGTGTTGCAGTGATGATGCAAGCAGTAGCGAAACCATAAAAGAAAAGTTACATACATAATATAATATTAACTAATATAATTTTGCACCATTCTAGTTTGTTTAGTGGAATAAAATAGGCTTCACTCCACTCTATAAGACTGTTTTAAATACGCACACTCATAACCTTCTTGTTAGGTTGACATTATGCCCCACTTCGTTTTTCTGGGCAATGCAAACCGTACGAGGTATGATAGTGCTCTTCTTATCTTTTTCCTCTGTTTGCCCTAAACAGATGGATAAAATATTACCAAGGCAAAAAAAAATCTTACCTCTGCCCAGGACCATGAAAGGAACTGCTGTTAAATGATATGTCACATTTACAGAATAGTTATGATAGAGGTTTGTGACAGTTTACGCGTGGACTAAGTGATTAACTTTCTTTCTGATAGCTCTCAGTAATCTGTCACATCATTTTATGAAGGTTGCAATCTTCCACACAGGCATACTGTAATCTGTTCATGCTATCTGTTGATGATCTGTACAAAACGTCTTTATTTAGTGGTAAACACACATCAGAGCTGGCGATAGCATTCTTTTTAGCTGTGCGTCATTAAAGTCTTTGAAAATCCGTGTACTAGAAAGTTAACTAGTTCAGGCATTATTACTTGTTCAGGCCCATGTTCTATGTTAATGTGATTGCTATGACTGTGTCATGTGACCGAGATTATACAACACATATTACCTGGGTAGAAAAGAATATATTCCAACACAGTTGGATACAAGTTGGATACAAGTTGGATACACGGCATGACAATGGTTGCAAACCACACGTTTTAAATAAAATATTTAGAGTTCATTTACTTTGAACTGGAACAAAAAACTTCTGCACACATTTCTGTATTTAATACTCATGTGATAGTATATAAATATATTCACATATGAATTTATACGCTCCATGAGAATTGGTACAGAACCATTGATATAGCCCATATTTAAATGTTTACTGCCATTATTTGTTCTTGGCTCTCAAAGCCAAGACAAGTAAAATAATAGAAACATGGATAAAACAAGAAATAAAGAGTGTAGAAATCATTATAACTATTTCAGCTACTCTCGTGTTAAACTTACTGACATCTTGCTGTATGTTAACAATGGACTTTTTTCTCCATTGCGTTCTCCTAGCTAAACTAAGTACCAATTTGGTTGTAGAGACAATGATGACAACAAAAGCTGTAAAAAGCAGGACAGAATTATTGACCGCAAAAGTAAACTTTTCTACTCTTTCTCGATCTGGAGTTGAAACAAGGCCAAGAATGGGTTCATCTGTTAAGCCAGTCAGCAGTGACAAGCCTAAAGTGGCTTTACTGTCCAGGGTATACCGGAGTACAATGCAATGATGTGGCAGACATACTTGGTGGAGAGGCAAAAGTAAATGGCCGACTGCCAATAGACAAGATGGACATTGCCAAGGCAGTAATGGACAGACTGCGGGAGAATAAAGAGCGGGAATGAAAGAACAATGTAGCTGTGAGGAGACTGCTGGAGCTAGGACAAATTAAAGGTGCTGGCAGGAAATCCGAACTGTGTGGCAGAAAACCGCATCGTGAACAACCATTTGATAGGAACCATTAGCAAACATACTCTTGTATGGGTGCTGCGGCATACGGAGCATATGTGGGGTTGTCCCGAATGCAGTGAAGCCGAAGTCTGAATTTTGAACTTTGAACTTTTTTTTTTTAACCCATGATCTTCATTCATTTAAGGATGCAATCCCATAAGCAGGTAAGAACACTGTATTGTTCACATTGGTCACATCTCCTTTGATCTTTCAAACCACAGTTTTATATTTTGCTAGCGAGGCTAGGATGATTCGAAGTGGTCTCATTAGAATTATTTTTACTAATACCACAAAAGACATGATTCGAGGTGGTGTCTTTAGCGTTATTATTACTACTACCACAAATGACATTAAGAATGAATGAATGAATGAATGAATGAATGAATGAATGAATAATCTTTATTTTCCAAGGGTAAAGAATTGGGCACGCAGGCCCGTCTTACATTTTGCCCTTCATCACTCCATCTTTCATTCTTCCCACACACTTGATTTAGTACAAAAATACAAATTAAATTAGTAAAAATAAGAGTAATTTCGACAGTCATTATTCTACACCGTGAGATCGTAGGACCTGGATGTTTTAAAAACATAAGATCTGCTGAGCTTCAAGATTCATGATCTTTATGACACATATTTACAACAACATAGCACCTGTCCACAAAATATAACACCTGTCTACAACAACATAAGACCTGCCCACAACAAACTTAACACCAGTCCACAAAACATAACACCTGCCCACAACAAAATTAATACCAGTCCACAAAACGTAACATATGTCTACACCAACATAAGACCTGTCCACAGTAAACTTAACACCAGTCCACAAAAATTAATATCTGCCTACAATAACATAAGACCTGTCCACAACAAACTTAACACCAGTCCACAACAACACAACACCTGTCTACAACAACACAACACCTGTCTACAACAACACAACACCTGTCTACAACAACACAACACCTGTCTACAACAACAAAACACCTGTCCACAACAACACAACACCTGTCTACTACAACAACACAACGCCTGTCCACAACAACACAACACCTGTCTACAACAACACACCACCTGTCCACAACAATACAACACCTGTCTACAACAAACAACACCTGTCTACAACAACACAACACCTGTCCACAACAACACAACACATGTCCACAACAACACAACACCTGTCCACAACAACACAACATCTGTCCACAACAACACAACACCTGTCCACAACAACATAACATCTGTCCACAACACCACAACATCTGTCCACAACAACACAACACCTGTCAGCAACAACATAGCACAAAAACACATATCCCAGAAAATGATAATAACTTCATAATTTATGAATATGCTATGTTGTCATTGTAACTGTTCATGCTTTACTGTAACGTATTATTGTCACAAATTGTCACTGATATTACTGTGGCAGATTCAGATGTGAAGAATAGTACACATTACAGTACCACTCTCAAGTCCAGGGTCAAAATAATATGAAACCTATCCTGTCAACGATCTTCAATATCAGTTCATTCATTCATTTGCATGTCCCTTGTGGAACTTTACCTCCCTAATAGCACTCCTGTAGGCCTCCTGGTTGTGAGCAAGATGGGCTGCTGCCGATACATCCATTTGCAGATCATCAACGATGTCTTACAGCCATCTTCTCCTTGGTCTTCCTTTCTTTTTCTCATTAGGTACCCTTCCAGACAGTCTTCTCTAGATTATTAGGACTTTTAATGTGTCCAAAATATTTAAGTTTTCTCTGTTTAATCCTCTTTACTAGCCAGCCTTCTTCAATATTAAATTCTTGTAGTATGTGTATATTTGTTCTTGTTTGTGTCCATGGTGCGCTTGGGTCACTGTCCTGTACTTGTCTGGGCGAACATATTATGGAACACCTGAACACGGTTCTAAAATGAAAGTGCAAATACATATACATTTCTTACGGGACACAACTGAGGTATTGAGTGCCAGTAGATCAGTCCCCCGAAAATGCATTGGCATTTAGGGATATGATAATCGACGACTCGGATAACACTAGTTCCAGTGATAAAGTATACAGATGTGTATTGTTCAGTTTTACACAAAAACAAGGTAGAAAGAGTGAGGAAATTTGGCAGAAAAAAGAATGACAAAAGGGAAGAAGAGCATACAATGAAGAACATACAACAATCCAATATTTCGGCACAACGACTTTTTCAAGGATCGCATACAAAACAACACAACAGATAAAGCGCAAAAAAACAAATGAAAAATTTAACACTTAGCTCTGTGGTATCCTCCGTCTGAGAAAGTAGAACGCCCTGGGGTCCACCCAGCCCCTAAAAATTGATACGAGCGAAATCCAGAAAGACAAATGCAGCCGGGAGTGATAGTAACCACATCACACTTGGAATAAACGGGTCTAACACCGTCTTAATGTCATTGAAATGAGGATTTTATTTTTTGTTTACCTTTTACCATGTAAGAAAGGCAGGCACAAAATATCTCCCCACACCTCCCCTTTCCAGATAAAAGTAGAAGAGCACTTATAGAAGCAGGCTTCCTGCTGATAAATGAGTAAAAGGGAGCACGGCAAAGTGTATCAACATGGGGTTATGTCCCACTTGGTCCCAGCCTGCTCTCTTCAAATACCTATGACAAAAATAAAAGCCGCTGAGATGACCGTCAAATATTAAAGTGAGAAAACAATAACGGAGAAGGCTGGATGAAGGAAGATTCCGAACGAATATAGAACACAAAGAGGACTTCGTGGACGAGTGTTACACAGTGAATACCGGGGTTTGTTAGGGTCAAGGCTATGATCCCAAGTTAACTCATCGTACTGGAAAAAGGGATTAATAATGACTCTATTATGAAAAGCCAGCAATAAAAAAGAAGCAAAATTAAATAGCATATTCCTTGGTACTTTACGTTTAGATGAGCGCTGCTGATGGTTTATTTAAATTTTTCCAGTTGACATATTGGTAAATTGTAAATATCTAGTAGGGTTAAGGTGTGGTTTATCTTGGTGGTGTTTAATTAGACAAAACATTCGGATGTACTGCCATAGTTCCACATACATCTTTCATCCATTAAAAAAAACTGAATACTTTGGTTATATTCTCCTGTTAGTTTATTCAGATTCATATTTCTATAATTTACTTTTGGAGAAGTAAATACATTGACTACAATAAGAAATACATGAGTTGTTTCAAAACAAGTATTATAATAAACTTTAAAGACTTGTCCAAGAAGAATTTTAAACTTATCTTTGAATTGTACAAAGTGAACTGTATTCCATGTCTGAATTTCTCGATGAAGCAGTAAAGTTTATTCAACGTTTTGGTTAAATAATCTCACATCGTTTCTTCATTACGACCATGTTTATTTCAGTTTTTTGTCAGTCTGGGCATAACATATCCAGAATATATTCTGAAATGCATCTCTATAGTTAGTGCTCATATGATAGTATATGAAGATATTAGTTGATGAGTTTATGGACTCTAGTAAGATTCCAAAGCCCCCAAACATAGTTCCAATGATCATATACTTCCCGCCAACCATGAGATGTGGCTCAAACGCCAAAGCAAACATGAAGACTGTCACCGGGATGAAACATGTAATGAAAAGAGTGGAAATCATGACAACCATCTTGGACACCTTCACATTACGACGAGATAATTCGGCCGACGAGGAAACTGACGATTTCAACCAACCCGATCTTCTTTGCAGCCTAATGACCAATATAACTGTCGTGACGATAATAATAAGAAAGGCAATTAATGGAAGTAAAAAGTTATTGACTATAAACGAAATCTTCTCAACGCTATTTTTGTCTGACGCAGATACGAGGCCAATCAGAGTTCTGTTCCTTGAAGGATAGAATTTCATCTCCAGTCTGTTGACCATAAAAATAACTGATGAACTCACTATGAGAATTATGAAAACGCTGATTATAACTGCAGACGCTTTTCTTGGCGTGAAAATGCTCTTCACCTGCAAGATTTGGTATGACTGTATAAGTTTATTGTTTGTTGTTTAATGCGTACAACATATTATAAACATCTGATTTAATTTGTAAATATCTCTTTAATGTAGCAACATCACTGTAAGAGACATATCCAGAAGGAAAGTCATAAATACGGAATCTTTGTGCAAACAGGAAAACATGCACAGAAATAAGAAACTTTACAAGGAAAAGAAAGATGACATTGCGTGTCCCTATGAATATTATGACATAAATGCTATACAACTTACATTATTGAATTACCAGTAACAGAATAAAGATTCCTACCTGTATGGGCATCATTATACACATACACCTCTCCAGGGTGATTATGGCGGTAACCCAAGCAGAAATTCTGTTGAAAATAAGGTGAGGCATTCCCGCTGTCATGTAAGCCACATCCATAACAATGAAAGGCAGATCTGCCACAGTAAAGGCTGGTGTGAAACAGATGTTTGACCAGATGAGAGTCATCAGGCAGCACAGGTCAGAGATTGCCAGACCTGGATATTAGGAAGTTACGAATTTTATTTCTCTTAAAGCAATGTTATAATCGGAATTCAAATCCCTATATATTTGTCTACAGTAAAATTTAGAAAGAAATAATAAAAACAGACACATCAGACTGGTTGATTCTAAGAATTGTTTAATTACTAATACTAAAACTAAACCACTCATCCATATATCGGAATTAATAATAAGAGTCGAATGAGGCAGTTATTGCACTAAAGAAAATACACGTGCTTCATGTTAAATGTCATGATATAACAAATAGACGCATCTGTCTACTCAAAGACTTTGCCTAATAGAAGAAAAACAATAGTTACTATAAACAGCATGGTAATGTGAAATCTGTAGAAAAAGCTACATCACTGTGACATAGTGTTGAGAAGATCTTACCAAGAAAACTGATATTGACAGCTTCTCTGAAGCCCTGTTTGGCAAAACAAATGATGTTGACGATATTGGTCATTACGCCAAATACATCGACTGCCTGACACACCACGGTGAACATAACCCATGAAAATATCAGTGTTATCTGACCATGATCTCCAGATGTCGAATCTACGCATTGTTCATCCAGAACTGTGATCGTTATTTCATCCAGCATTGTATCTTCTTCAATTAAAATCAAGCCAACACTGGAAAACATTTCACATTTGCATATATGTCACCCCTGGAGCCGATTATAACGGATTTCGGTTATACTGGACTACTGAAGTTAGTTGTCCCTTCAGATCTGGTACACCAAATTTGTTCGCTGCGATGACAGCACATGGCTGTGTGAGAGTGTCCGGTGTGGGACTCTTGGAGCGGCCGGATCCAGAGGTCAAGCTGAACGCGTCACTAGTCACGTGTCTAAGTGTGTGGCTTGAAGTTTGTGTATTTATTCATTTTCGTTGCGAGGCATG
Organism: Achatina immaculata; assembly: GCA_009760885.1. Classification (NCBI taxonomy): domain Eukaryota; kingdom Metazoa; phylum Mollusca; class Gastropoda; order Stylommatophora; family Achatinidae; genus Lissachatina; species Lissachatina immaculata. The sequence goes on from CM019691.1 coordinate 46,154,675, forward strand.
GCCGGGTCAAGAGCAACAAGGCCGTTGTCTTATGGTGATGGGCGTTATATTGTGACGTGTGTTATATTATGATGAGTGTTACATTGTTATGGGTGATACAGTGTGATGGATTCTATGTAGTTGAGCTTTCTCTGTATCATTGTGATGTTGCTGCAATATTGTTCCAGCCCCAGATCTACTCACTCCCGGCCATGCTGCCTAAGTTGTATGTTTGTGTTTGTAAGTAACGTACTTTTCTTTTACCTTTGTGAATCAGTTAACGTACGTTTCCATGTAGCTTGGTATTGTTATGTCGCAAAAGCGAAGTTGTGAGTAACTGAATGTTAAATATATATTGCATAAGTGTCTTTTTGAGTCCTGTCATAGTTTGATTTGATACGTATTTGAATTGATGTTGGATCATGCCATTTTGTGTGTGTGACACATTACACATCTGATTTAATTGTATTCACACCATTGGTGTGATCATTTGAGTGATTCATTGTTCACCATTGCGTTTTCGCTCAAGATGCGTCTGTCTGTGGGTTTCATGCATTCTGAGTAATACAATTTTCATATCATATTGTATGATCGCATGCGTTGTTATAATTGTGTTATTGTGATTATTCATCCATGTCCGTTACAGCAGCTGTGCAGCTGCGTTTTAGATGATGCTTGCAACCCTGATGACGATAGTAACCAGTAATATGGGTTTTCAGTGAAATCTTGAATTTTTAAGTGCTCCTGCATATACGTGGCTTTACAGAGGTTTTCAGTAGCTGTAAAAGATTAATTCAGGTCAATTTATAATGCTCACTATTTGGACCCAAAAAGTGGGCCATATTGCATTGATGTTCATCGTATTAGTTCATATCATATTGCTTGATGTATTTCTTATTTGTTATGGCTGTCTGGCCATTTTGTGCATGTTATTGTCGTGAGTGAATATATGTATATTGATCAAGTGATTTATCATTTCGCTGTTATTCGTGCCATGTCGAATGCACGAATGTCAGATTCCAACGATTAAATTCCTGATTGGTATACCATGTGAACCTTAGAAGGGAGAAGCTTGGATTTGTTAATGGATGTATTAAACGGTTGTCTAGTACGACTATACTTAACATTGGGTTTCATTGTGATGTTTCCCTGCACCAGATATTAATAAGTTGAATGAAGAACACTTAGTTCCGAGTTAAATTTTTAAAAAAAACAAACTACCAGAACTTTAGCACATAAAAACATCAACCCTCTAAACTTTGTAAGGAAAATAAACGGCCTACTAATTTTGCAGCCGGACTTACAGATATATCATATTTCTAAAAAATGCTAAAACACCTTTGTTCATTAACGAGACTCAGTTGTAATATTTTCTATTTTAGATTCGTGGAGTTTAATTATTTTTATTAATTAGTTTATTCTTGTCACAATAAACTTTCTGTACTGTCCTGGCCACTACTTACAAATATACACATATGTGTTTTGTAAATTGCCCGGAGAAATATTTCATGTTGTCAAGCGAAGCCCTGCGCATGCGCATCACGATAGCCAGAGACTCAACATCCCAAAATATCAAGAGCTACAGGACGAAGTCTGCTGTCTTCAGTACAGCAGCAGCAGAGAAAGTAATGGAGCTCTCAGCACCTGCCAATACCTGGACTAACTGTTATTTGACCCTACTCATTGACAGTTTGATTTTTGAGGGGCCCTTTATAAATGCCTCTGTTGCAAGTCTCTCTGAGAGGAGATAAAATAATACAGTGACAGCGAGGGCGTAGTGACCTCTCTGGAAAGGTCTGAGGCTAATCCTGAGTTCCAAGTTGTGACTGAGGAAGAATTCGCTGACGAGGTGGTGCACAGTGATATGGCAGGCTTGGCAGTGATAATTGTGACCCAGGGGTAGCTCCAGCTGCAAAGAACAGAAGCCGTTTGTGACGATCTGGATACTGTCATATCTAACACTGACCTGTTCTCTGAAATATGGTGCTTAGCTGTACTATGAACGTTATAGAACATCCTGTACCTAGACTGGTACCTCCATTTTCCCCTACTGTCGTAGCTAATTATTTCCCCCTACTGTCGTAGCTAATTATTTCCCCCTACTGTCGTAGCTAATTATTTCCCCCTACTGTCGTCGCTAATTATTTCCCCCTACTGTCGTAGCTAATTATTTCCCCTACTGTCGTAGCTAATTATTTCCCCCTACTGTCGTCACTAATTATTTCCCCCTACTGTCGTCGCTAATTATTTCTCCCTACTATCGCTGATTCTGAAGCTACTTCGGAGCTGCCTTGCTCAAAGGAATTAATCCCTCGTTAGGCAACCATTCATTCATTCATTTGCATGTCCCTTGAGGAATTTTGCCTCCCCAACAGCATTCCTGTAGGCCTCTCGGTTGTGAACAAGATGGCCTGCTGCTGATCTATCCAATTGCAGATTATCAACGATGTCTTGCAGCCATCTTCGCCTTTGTCTTCCTCTCTTTCTTTTTCCATTATATACCCTTCCAAGACGGTCTTTTCTATATTATCATAACGTTTAATGTGTCCAGAATATTTAAGTTTTCTCTCTCTAATCCAGCGACCAGGCCACCAGATTTCAACTCATCACAGTGTCGGTCAGACAGTGGCTCGCAAAAAGAAAAAAATTCCGGAGTTTACCCAACCTCAGGAAAAAAATGGGTACCCGTGTTAACACTTTGCGAATGTTAGCTACGGAGTTATGGCTGATGGTGACATTAATCGGCAGGTGCGGTCAACTTATCGTTTGATCTAGTGCAACTGGTGTCTTAAACTCTACGGAACCTACTGCTGGATGTACCTGTCCCACACCTGATCCGTTACACTAAGTGAAACATAATGTCAGTGAGTGAAGAAAACATTGCTAAACATCACTGTTTAATTCTGTTTTTGTCATGTTTTTTTTAATGTTTCTCGAACTTTTAGATGTAATTATAAATATGTCTTTTTTTGGTGTTTTAAGGAATGTTTACTTTGTAAAGTTAATTACATTGAGAAACATACGTGCAATGCAAAGAGTAATCAGTTATTTTTTCATTGACCTCATATATATATATATATATATATATATATATATATTGTTCAAAAAAAGAAACACAGCAAACCCGATGTTGCGATTTAAACTGAAGTTTGATCAGACAAGGTCAAATTGCCTGAAACGATCACTTGGACATGAACTTCACGTGCTGAGCCGAAGTGAACTCAGGAGGTGATTCATGAACACAGAGAAGCGAGACTAGTCAAAACAGCATTTTGACAATGACTCATAACAGGTTCACGAGAATCCCGTGAAACTTACTGAACACAAAACTCATTCACCATGTTATCGAATGCCATTAAAAGATTGACGCTCCTCGAATCAATTCATTTGAAAATTCAATGCGCAAATGTGGTTCATCTCAGTACGGAACAACGGATCATCATCATTGGACGATTACAGACTGGACTGTCACAAATTGTAGTGGCCACACAAAAAGCACCATTAGCCGCCTTTGCTGACGATTTCAAGAAACTGGCTCAGTTGCAGACCGGCCGCCCAGTGGAAGACCCATAGTTAGAACTCCTGCCGAACGTCATACGACTGCGTCACCTCATTTCCATTTGCGTCCTCAACAGTCCAAGTCAGTGACAGCAGCTCGTCAAATTTCGATCAAATCATGAACCAGCTGCATGACGCAGGTCTTTGGGCTAGAAGACCCTACAGAGGTCCTGTTCTTACCGACTGGCATCGCCAGAACCGACTGCAGTGGGGGAACCAGCATCGCCAGTTGATCATTGCGAATGATTGGAGATGGGTTTGGTTTAATAATGAATCATTCTTTCTGCTCCAGTGGAATGATAGACGGAGAAGAATTTACCGCAGAGTCCATCAGCGCTAGGCCCAGAACTGCGAGGATGAGGCTGCTCCACGTGGTGGTGGATGTGTACTGATGTGGGGGTCGATCAACTTCATGGGAAGAAGTGACCTGGTGTAACTGACAGACGCCTGAATGTCCAAACAATACGTCGCTGAAATTCTTCGTCTTCACGTCCTTCCAAATCTTGCTGCACCAGGGTCGATTTTTCAGCAGAATAACGCTCGATTTCGTGTGACACAACTCACCACCCAGTTCCTCGCTGACAAAAACACCTAGACCATTCCGTGGCCAACCATGTCATCAGACATAAACCCAATAGAACACTTATGGGATCATCTCAACAGACAAGTCCTCCAGCGAGACATGGCGCCAACCATTCTCCGACAGTTGTCTATTGCACTGCTTGAAGAGCGGGCGGCCATCTCACAAACAACAGATCCAACGGCTAATTGGATCCATGTAAAGGAGATGCCGTTCTCTGAAATATGCCAGAGAAAGCCACACATCTTAATGAAACAGAGACCTGTGTCGCAAAGAATAAAAGTCGAAAGTGAACATCATTTCATTGTTAACATCTTAAACGTTCTTCATCATATGACTGAAACATTATTTCCGTAAAATAAAATTATGATACAAGTTTGAAATTTGGCGTCAATTACGACTGCATTACGGCTACAGTAGTGTTGCGTTTCTTTTTTTGAACGATATATATATATATATATATAAAACACAGTTCATTTTCCAGCTTTCCTCATGGGCGTATTTTACGTTTTTTTGCAAATATATACATACTACATATGTCTCACTCAGACATTCGGTAAATTTCCCCTATTCTATTAGTCCGTTATATCGAGGGTATATATATATATATATATATATATATATATATATAAAGGTATACATTTATATGTTTTTATACATATACGCCTACATATAAACGTACATACAAATATGAATGCCTACATGTATACGTATATACATAAATACAAGCACATAAAATGACTATTGTAACTGAATACACAATGGCTTATTTATATTATAAATTCCCGTTTAAAAAAAAAAAACGTATCGCTTTAAAATTGCAGCCCTTGAAATAGTGAAGAAAAAAGTATCTCTTGTCAAGGAATGGCACTGTCTCATTTTTCATTTTGAATTTTACTGTTTAAAATTATGTAGAAAATTATGTATAACATAGAATCGATGCCCTAGATAAGCATTTAGTAAACGTTATACGATGTAGAAGATACAATTATTTGTTAGAAGTGCTTTCATATGACTTTCTTTTTGTAAATAAAATACTTTACGGAGTTGTAGTTATTGAAAGTTATACTAATTATACAATAATCTGATGTAACATTATGTATATATATATATATATATATAAAGGTAAAATGACTGTTTCCATACCATTAAGGTATATTGGGGAATATTGTGATTGGGGACGAATTTTACAAGACCTTCGGCACATGAAAGTGTCATATGGTCAGTATCACGTCTGGCCGCTTTACCTTCCCAGATTTCTCTGGTACCCATTTTTAGAGGCTGGGTCAACCCCGCTCCAGTTTTCGGTGACTTTTTCAATCCCCGGATTTACAGGTTTTCACTCTTTTTCCCTTGTATCAGATAATGCAACATACAGGTTCTCTTCAGTTGTTATATATCTCCATACAGAATGTCGGTGATTGAGAAGTTTGATGGGATCAGGTTCTTCCGAAGGTCCATCAATGCACTGCATTCCAGCAGATGGTGTTTAACAGTTTCTTCTTCTGTCTGTTGCAGTGCATGCAGTATGGTGTGTGGTCAGCGGTCACTCTGTGTAAGTGCTTACTGAGGGTAATGTGTCATGTTCTCAACCTGAAAACTTTGCATTGGTCTCTACGACATAAGCTGTTGATGTGGTCTCCAGAGTTAGACTCTGGCAGGTTCTTCCAGTAGGGGTCTTCCAGTTGGATTACTAGCCTAGCTGTCCACCTACTGCTGCTTGCAGTTGTTGTGTATAATGTGTTTAGCTGTTCTCATGTTGGTGGATGTGCGACTGTGACATGGTGGCTCCACTCTTTGCCAGTCTGTCAGCACGTTCATTTCCTCTGATATCTATGTGCCGTGGTATCCACTATAGGCTGGTCTTGATGTCATAGGAGGTGAGTTGGTTTACTGCATTGAGTATGTCAATTGTAATGTGATCAGCTGATGGTATCCAGTTTTAAAATGCCTGAAGAGCAGACTGTGTGGGAGGCACTGTTTTTGTACTTGGTGGTGGTGGCTGCCATGGCCGTTAATAGTTCCTGCATCTCAGGATCATAATTGAGCAGCGAGATCCACAAGGAGCAGAAATGTGGCTTGTTATCTTATCTGGAAACATTATGAGTACCTCATATCCTGCATTGCCTGTTTTGTTGAATGTTGACTCATTAATGTAAGCATGGATCCAATCCTTGGGGTAGGATTCTATGGTCTCCAGTGCACACAGCTTTAAGGTGTTGGGATCTGATTATTTGTTCACTAAATTGTTCTTGAGTCTGGTGTTAGTTTGAGGAAGTGTGTATTTTGTGTTTGGTGGGATGCCTGGTACTTCTGTAAATTCTTCTCCGTCTTCAGGGAGTTTGTGTCTTGTGTTTAACTGTTCCGCTACGTGCACTGGAGTTTTCAGTTTCATTCTGTTATTATACTTCCATTTATCAACCACTATTCTGTTAGGGTGGTCTTGGGGCATGTGTTTATATCTTTCTACTGCCTCAATGGTTGACTTTTCGCGTCCTATATCTAATGGCGGTATGTTTGTATCAATTTCACATGCAGCTGTGTGTGTTGATCTCATTGCCCCGCAAATCAAATGAACGGCTTGGTTCTGAATTATATCTTCTTGTTACGAGAGCTCTTTGATGCTGTGACCTGTATGGGAGAGGTTTTAATCTATTATAGGTCTAACGTATCCTGTGTACAGTTGTATGAGTGTTCCTTTGTCAGCACCCCAGGATGGACTTGCAAGTCGCTTGAGTAAGTTTAGTCTTTTGGATGCTTTTTTCTGCTATCCTTCCATGAACTCTTTAAAGTTTAATTTTCTGTCTAGTTTCACACCAAGGTAGGGGGATTTTGTTTCTTTAATGATTTGAGCACTATCAAGAGTTATTTTCAGTTCAGTCTTTGCTAGTGTGTTGCTAAGAGTAAAGACTGTATATGTAATTTTATTAACATTGATCTTCACCGTCCAGAAATTGCAATAGGCTGAATGGTGAGGAGGGCTCTATTAAATCTCTCATCAGCCACTTGCAGGTCTGTTCCACTAGTCCATATGACAAGGCCATCTGCAAACATGGCTTTGTGGGTGTTCAACAGGTCGGGGAGGTCATTTATAAATATTAGGAACAAGCTGCATCTAAAAGCAGAACCCTATGGCAGACATTCCTCCATGGTGCATTTGTTTGAGAGTCTGTTATTGATCTGAGTTTGTATGGTTCTGTTACTCGGTAGATTTTAACCCATTGATACATTTGTCCATGTATGTCCATGTTTTGCAACTTTAACAGTGAGCTTTTTCACCAGATCCCGTCATATGCCTGCTGGAAGTCTACAAAGACAGCTACAGAGTTTCTCTTGTGTAAAAGCTGTCTGTCACACTTTGAGTGAGGAGAAATAGCTGGTCTTTGGTTCTTAATCCTTTGCAGAAGCCTGCCTGAAAGTTACTGAGGGACCCCGTGGATTCCAACCACCGGTACACCCTGTTGTTAAGCATTCGTTCTGCTAGCTTACCATTGGTGGAAGTCAGTGTGATTGGTCTAAAGCTTATCAGGTCATCTTCCATCTTCTGGCCTTCCTTTATTCAAGATAGGTCTAACTATGGCTGGCTTCAAAGATATTTGGTATTATTCCACTTTGCCAGGTCTTGTTAATGAAGGTGAACTGATCAAAAACCATGGAGGTACTCATCAAAAACCTTGGAGGTACTCATCAAAAACTTTGGAGGAACTGATAAAAATACTGGAGGAAGTGATAAAAAACCTTGGAGGAACTGATAAAAAACCTTGTAGGATCTGAACAAAAAGATTGCATGAACTGATCAAAAACCTTGGAGGAACTGATCAAAAATCCTGGAGGAACTGATCAAAACCGTGGAGGAACTAACAGAAAACCTAGGAGGAACGGATCAAAAACTTTGTAGGAACTGATCAAAAACCTTGGAAGAACATAGAAAAAAAATCTTGGAGAAACTAATCAAACACCTTGGATGAGCTGATAAAAAATCATTGGAAGAACTGATAAAAAATCCTGGAGGAATTGATCAAACCCTTGGAGGAACTAACAAAAAAACCTAGGAGGAACGGATCAAAAACTTTGTAGGAACTGATCAAAAACCTAGGAAGAACTGATAAAAAATATTGGAGGAACTGATAACAATATTGGAGGAACTCATCAAAAAACTTTGTGGAATTGATCAAAAACATTGGAGAAACTGGTAAAAAACATTGGAGGAACTTATTAAAAACCATGGAGAAATTTATTAAAAACCTTGGAGGAAATGAGCAGAAGCCTTGGAGGAGTTGATTAAAAATCTTGTAAGAGATGATTAAAATTACTGAAGGAACCGATAAAAAACCTTGAAGTAACTTATAAAAAAATATTGGACGAACTGATCAAAAACCTTGGATGAGCTGATAAAAAAAAACATTGCAGGAGCTGATTAAAAAAACGTAGAGGAGCTGTTAAAAAAACTTGGAGCAGCCGATAAAAAAAACCTTGGAGGAGATGATAAATAAACGTTGGAGTAGCGGATTAAAAAAATTCGGAGGAGCTGATCAAAAACGCTGGAGGAATTTATCAAAAAGTTTGGAAGAACTGATAAAAAACCTTGGAGGAACTGATAAAAAAGACGATGGAAGAGATGATAAAATAACCTTGAGTAACTGATCAAAAAGCTCGGAGAAGATGATAAAAAAACTTGGAATAGTTGAGAAAAAAAAACCTTGGAGGAACTGATCATAAACCTCGGAGGAGCTTCTAAAAATCTTTGGGAGAGCTGATAAAAAAACATTGGGGCAGCTGATAAAATAAACCGTGGTAAAACTGATAAAAAAAAAGCCTTGGATGAGCGTGTCACAATCAGCACCTGGTAAAGTTTGTGCTGATGTTATACTTGACCTCCACCTCCTTTGCACTGAAATGTAATCTATTTGATTCTTGGTTTTCCCATCAGGTGATGTCCATGTGTAAAGTCTTCTTGGATGTTGTTTAAAAAGTGTGTTAGCGATCATTAGTTCATTTTCCATGCAAAGCGCCACTAGATTGTCACCTGCCTCATTTCTGTGTCCTATGCTAAATTTCCCTACAACATATCCTTCGTCTTCTGCTCTTTCTGTACCAGTCTTTGCATTAAAATCCCCCATTATTAATACGATATTATGTTTCCGTATCTGGTCTATTGTTGATTGCAGTGTGTTATAAGAGGAACCAGACGTAAATGCAGTCATGTACAGTATCATGTTTCTACGAAACAACAAAGCAACTGGTTCAGATGGAATTGCGCAGAACTGATGAAGGAAGGACGTCTAAATCTACGTGAACAGATATATGCACTATATTTCAAAATACTTAAAATACAACAAATATAGAGATAAAAAAACCCTAGTGAATGGAGTAATCATTACTGATCCCATTCATTCATTCATTCATTCATTCATATGCATGACCCTTGTGGAACTTTGCCTCCCTAACAGCACTCCTGTAGGCCTCTCGGTTGTGAGCAAGATGGCTTGCTGCTGATGCATCTTACTGATCCCAGTATTCACAAAAGGCGATAAGAGCAAGTGTGAAAATTACAGAAGAATACCAAGTCACAGTAACTCTCTTTTCTTTTATTTCTCTTACATCTAAACGCATTGTCTATTATCTTCGAAGGCTAACCATGCACGGCTGTGTTATATAACTATATGCCTAGTATCTTCGAAGGCTAACCATGCATGGCTGTGTTAAATAACTATATATTATCTTCGAATGCTAACCATGCACGGCTGTGTTATATAGCTATATATCTAGTATCTTCGAAAGCTAACCATGCACGGCTGTGTTAAATAACTATACCTTTAACTGTATTAAATAACTATACATTTAACGGTGCTATAATACACAGACATCTTTCCAGTGTTATTATTGCTGTAGTCCAGGCAGACACTCGACTGAATGTACTATGTGCCATAGCAACAAGTAAGTAATAAACTGATAAAACGTCGAAAGGCAGATCTGCTTCATTCACCACAGGCATAATTGTGTTGCTTCTGTTGAATGTTGTGCCTAGATATTTGTAGTTTTCTGATTTTTTAATAATCATATCGCCAGCATTTATATAATCTGTATCATTCTGCCTCTGGTATCTTGATATCTTAATATACACTGTCTTATACTGGTTAATGTCAAGCTCACTTTTAGTGCTACATCTTTCAGGTGTATGCAGGCAATTGATGACTTCGTGCATAGTTTCCCCCACCAGTTCGATGTCATCAGCGTATTCTAGTATTTTAGCTTGTTCTTCTGTACTGCTTTCTTCCTTCGCTTTTCTGATTACCTTTTCTAGTACTAGGTTGAATAGTAATGTAAATAATATAACACCTTGTTTTAAACTTGTTTTTATAGAGAAGGGTTCTGACCTTCTTCATTTATAAATTACTATATTTTGTGTAACCTCTATACATATTCTGGTAAGATTGATTAATTTATTATGTATATCAAATTCTTTCATAATTTTCCATAAGCTGCTTCCACCTATGCTGTCATAGGCTTTCTTGAAGTCAATGAAGATATTATGCACTTTTTTTCCATATTACCAGTACCTTTCTGCTCTCTGACGTAGATAAAATATTTCGTCTGTGATGTATCTATTCTTCCTAAAACCTGCTTGATAGTCTTTCAGTATGTTCTCGCTTTATGGATTTAATCTATTTAAAAGTAAATTAGATAGTACTATGTAGTTTATTTGTACTACTGATATTCCTCTGTAATTTTCACACTTGCTCTTATCGCCTTCTGTGAATACTGGGATCAGTAAGATGCATCAACAGCATGCCATCTTGCTCACAACCGGATTGCCTACAGGAGTGCTGTTAGGGAGGCAAAGTTCCACAAGGGTCATGCAAATGAATGAATGAATTAATAAATGGGATCAGTAATGATTCCTTCATTCACTAGGGAGTTTTTCTTATCTCTATATTTGTTGTATTTTAAGTATTTTGAAATATAGTGCATATATCTGTTCACGTAGATTTAGACGTCCTTCCTTCATCAGTTCTGCGCAATTCCATCTGAACCAGTTGCTTTATTGCTTCGTAGAAACATGATACTGTACATGACTTCATCGAAGTCTGGTTCCTCTTTTTCAGGGTCACAAGTCATATTATATATATTATATAAAGACGCGTGGCAACTGGAAGATCATGGGTTCGATCCCGGGACCGAAAAAAGCAACAACTCACAAGACCTCTGGGAGTCATGACCCAGAGGGGCCCACCCCCCTTAGAGTGTCAGGAGTTTAAAGGGCCGAAACACTTGTCTGAGGGGGGGGGGTACTTCCTCTGATGATCTGAAGGAGTTGTGTTGTTGTTCCACTCTCTACGGTAGAGAGTTTCCTGCATACATATATATATATATATATATATATATATATATATATAATTGGCGAACTACTTTGCGAGCCCTATGTGATGTTTAACGGCACGAGAAGGATATAAGATATAAGATAAGATATATATATATATATATATATATATATATATATATGTACTATAATTCTCATATTGAAACACTATCGCTCACATTGTGCCTTTAATCAAAATGTTACTTTTATGAGATTAAGTCTGGAAAAAATAGTTGTGGTTGTTAATAAATTGATACCGAAAACAGAAAATAAAATGACTCTGGAATATTTCTTATTTTGTTTAATTTTCTTAATCACAGCAAGTAGATCTATTGCCACAAATCTCCAACTCATATCACATTACATTTCTAACAGGCAAAGTCCGGATATGACAAAAATATATGAATGTACCAAACAGATGATAAATTAACAAACATCGACCTCTCTTTGCATGGCAGTTATGATATGTGCATAAGCAGAAAATGTCATACACGTTTCTTATTAATAAACGAACCAGTCTCTAGATTTCTTCGTCTTGTTTTGAAAACACGGTTACTATTTTTTTTTTTTTGCTTTTTAATGTGTGGTTCCATTTCTAGATTGTTAATGAAAGTCTATGCTGAAATTTTTTAAAAAGTTTAAAATATAAGAAGGAAAGTCATGTCCAGTCAGTGTAAACTCTCTTTTCCCTTATATATCTCTTTTATGTTTTTTCTAGAAAAGTTATTTTAAGTAAGTGACCTGGAAGTAAGTTGAAATACTAACAGAATCGTGCAAAAGTACAAAACATGAACGAAGACACATGCCTAGTTTTTTCAAGTATTTGAGGAAAAATCATGTTCCTCCAAATCTTCATGTTGCTAATTTATTTTCAGTTGTTAGGATATAATAACACTGTGTCTCTTCTTGATTTAGTTTAACTTTGTTCACTCCCTAATTTTGGGTATTTTCACTGTTCTGCCAGAATACATTTTGATAACACATTTTGATATAAAGGACCTGAAAAGAAGTATGATTTAAAACCATGGGTTGGGTTAGAAATGTGCTACTTTTACTTTTAGTTAGACTTTATGTAAATATCTCTCTAAGCATTGATTTATATATGTGTGCAAGATCTATCAACTCTGTCAGTGCAGTATTGGAGTGAAAGAGTTAAAAATCAAGTCTCGTTCTGGATTGTAAACCTACAGTAAATTATGATATCACTTTATGAAGGTTGTAAGTTTTTCACAAGAACATTTCAAATGGACCATGCTTTCTACTCATCATTGGTTTGACCTAAGTCAGTATTCATGCATTCAATCATTTGCATGTCCCTTGTGGAACTTTGCCTCCCTAACAGCACTCATGTAGGCCTCTCGGTTGTGAGCAAGATGCCCTGCTGCTGATGCATTAATTTGCAGATCATCAACGATGTCTTGCAGCCATCTTCGCTTTGGTTTTCCTCTCTTTCTTTTTCCCATTATGTAACCTTCCAAGACGGTTTTCTCTATATTATCATGACGTTTAATGTGTCCAAAATATTTACGTTTTCTCTGCTTAATCCTCTTTACTAGCCAACCTTCTTCAATATTAAGTTCTTGTAGTATGGATATATGTGTTCTTTTTTGTGTCCATGATATTTGAAGAACTCTTCTGTAGCATTTACATTCAAAGGCATTTATGTGTTTCTCAGCTGTTTTGTTAAGTGTCCAGGTCTCACAGGCATATTTTGCGATGGAAAAGATGCACCCCCTTAAAAATCTGATTTTGTAGTTCTGTCTGTTCCTCTCCACAGATTCTTTGGTTGTTTTACTTTCTGAAGAGCGGTATATGCCCTCTTTAATTTCCCTCATTATATCTCCATTATTTGTTAGCAGTGATCCAAGATATTCAAAACTCTTTTTCCTCATTGATACATATATCAGGTGCTTTGTTTGTTTTGTCAGTTGTCATCAATTTAGTTTTCTTTGAATTAAGATAGACGTTCTGCTCTTCGCTGTTTTTACAGACTGACATAATTAGTTTTTCCATTCCTTTTTGTATTGTGAACGTCAACATTCAGCAGTCTGCAAACAGCAAGAACGGCTAAAGCACTTTCGTTTACCCTTACTATTACCAAATCTATGAACATCGTATACTGAAAAATGAAATGTTTCTGATCATTAGTTTTGGCAGTTATTCTTTTAGAGGCCCATTTTATTGTGAGATAAGCCTGATTTGTAAACATTAAGATTACAACGGAGTTAGTGATGTACTGTATCGTTCGCATCCTAGGCTGCTATACATGTACTTGTAGAACAGGCAATATTCCTTAAGTAACGGGATGGTTTATCCCTGTTATTGTATATGAAGATAATACATTTTAATATGTTTTTCTTTTGGTTCTGAAACGCATAGATTGATACAATAGTAAATGATTTTACCAACTTGAATTTTATGTGAACTTTATTCTACAGACATGCTGTTTAAATAGAAGACTGTAGGACAGCCGACCATAAAAAAATGTCAGGATCTCTCATGACTTTTCTTCGTTGATGACAATATTAGTAGAGTAGATGCTTGAAATTAAAAAGTTTGAAACCTATTAAGTTTGACCTTGAAGAATATGGTATCAAATGTATTTCTGAATTTAATACTCATATGATAGTATATAAATATGTTCACAGATGAATTTACACACTCCATGACAACACCTATGCCGCCTATGATATATGTGATACTAAAATATTTCCCATAAATATTAAAACTGGACTCTAGCGCCAGCAGAAGCATAATAAAAGAAACAGGGATAAAACAGGAAATAAAAAGAGATGAAATCATGACAACCATCTTGGCTACCCTCAGGTTGCGAGTGTTAACATCGTTCTGTAAGGTAGCAGCAGAATTTTTCCTCCATTCAGTTCGTCTCCTCAGGGTAATTACTAGTATTGTTGTGCAGACAATAATGACAAAAAACGCTGCAAAGGGTAGAAAAAAGTGTGTCAATCCATATGTAATTGTCTCAACTTTTTCTCGATCTGGAGTTGAAACAAGGCCAAGAATCGTTCTGTTTCTTACTGGAGAGAAGATCATGTCCAGTCTGTTTACAGCGTAAATCGGGGCTTCACTGGACATGTTAATCATGTAGGTACAGACTATAACGAAAACCATTCGTTTTGGTGTGAGGATTAGTTTTATCTGCAAAGAAACCAGCGACGCTTAATATTTTAAAACACTATTTTGACAGACATTTCTTACAAAATCTCTTACATTATACACTATACGACAAAGGAATGAAGACTTAAATACGAAAGTATTGAAATACATTTATAGGCTGTTTGTAAAGTCTCACTATACTTTCTATGTAAAAATGAAGAAAATGGCGTCATAAAAATGTGCTGCACAGTCAATCGTGAAGAAAAATGCAGTGAATGGTTGGCATCTGCTGGAGTAATTTTTTGCGCTCACAACAGAATGGTGTTATCAACGGAAGAAAGACTTTTTGTGATTGAACAAGTGTTTCGAAATAACGGTCGATATACACGGATAGTTGTTCAAAAATTTGTAGCAAAATTTCATGATAAACAACCTCCTCATCGCACTACGGTTAGAAATTTGTTGAATAAGTTTCATGATGCGGGAACTGTGGAAGATGCTCCGCCATCTGGTAGGCCTGCTGTGTCTGAAGAAAAATGTCTAGATATCCAAGACAGAATCCTGAAACGTCCAGGCAAGTCCTTTAGGAAAATGTTGCAAGAAGTGAACGTATCACTGAGCTCAGTGTACAATATTCTTAAACATCGGTTAAATTTTCATCCATACAAGATTTCTGTTGTGTCTGCACTACAAGAGTGTGAAATCAATCCAGAGTCAACTACTCCACGTGGTTTCAAGCATTTTTAGCTGAAGAAGACGAGTCAGTTCTCGATTTAACATTCTTCTCTGATGAGGCATGGTTTCATCTATCTGGATACGTTAATAGCCAAATTAATGGTATTTGAAGCAGTGTTAATCCCAATGCACTTCATAAAGCGCCGCTATACGATGCGAAAATTGGGGTATGGTGTACCGTCAGATGAAAACGTTTAATTGGACCAATTTTCTCCAACAACGCTGTAAGTGCCGATCGGTACCGTACTGGCATTCTGGAACCTTTTTTAGAACAGCTGAATGAACGTGAAATTGAAGAAGCGTGGTTCTAGCATGATGGTGCAACTGCACACACAGCTAGATCAACACACCGTTTTTTTTTTAAATAAATTGTCGCAAATCGCATAATATCTCGTGGAATATGGCCTGCTCGTTCTTCAGATCTAAATCCATTAGATTACTATCTATGGGGTTTCTTGAAAGGAAATGTTTACAAAAATAATGTACAAACAAATGAAGACCTGAAAGAAGCAATCAGAATTACCATTCAAGAAATAACAACAGACACGTTGCACCAGGTATTTGACAATATGAAGAGACGTGTACAGTCATGTCTTGAAGCTCGTGGTGGACATTTCCAACATCTGTTATAATGAATATTTCAGTGGTACATTCCAGCTAACCCAAAAACAATGTTGTATCATTACAGTCACTATTGCAACTAATGAAATGACTTTTTAGCACACTTTGTGATGACGTCATTTACTTCATTTTTCAATTTTGTTTTCATAGAAAGTGTAGCGAGACTTTAAAAACACTCTGTATATATATATATATATATATATATATATATATATATATATATATCTTCTGACCATTCAACGATAATCACATAATTCTACGAGAAATGATGTGGTATTATTTCATAAGATAAAATATCTCTAACAAAAAAGCATGTTATGTGCCAAGAAATATTCTGAAAGGAAAAAGTGCATGAAAACGTAGATTTTTTCATTGATGAATAGTGATAGTTAGTTAATACTATCACCTGACAAACGAAAATCGTGTCGGCGTTTTTTTTTTCTGGGAAGTAGTCAAGACTGCCTTGTAAGAGTACAAAATAGGAAAAAGAAAGAGAGGAAGAACAAGGCGAAGATAGCCGCATGATATCGTTGATGATCTGCAAATAGACGCATCAGCAGCAGGGCATCTTGCTTATTACCGAGAGGCCTACAGGAGAGCTGTTATGGAGGCACAGTTCTGCAAGGGACGTGCAAATGACTGACTGATTGAGTGAAGATATCCTTCTGTACGATGCTATTATTTTCCATTATGCCAGGGACTAAACGTGAACAGACATATGATGGACATGCCCCATAAATATGCAGACCGTATACCTTTATCTTTAAAACAAGGCTCTTTCAAAAGCTTCGCTTTTTGACTGATCACGTGGACTCCCACACTGACCAATCTTAGCTAGCATGAGTGAATTAGAATGAGCAAATTCAGCGATCTTCCTTCATTGAATTGTGCAAAGGCAGTTAAGAGCTTGTAGTTTTCAAACTAAAGGGAATTTCTACGTCTGTCAGGTCTAGCGATGATTTTAATCACCAAGGGAAGAGTCGAGTAAAGAAATCGCTTGTTTTATTATCTACATACTGGTACTCAATCTGAACTTTAAAAAAAAAAGAAAAGAAATTGCAGAGATTATGAATTACAAGAAGACACTATTGACCTATGTACCCAATTAGCAAGTAACAGGCAGATGATAATAGCAACACTATTATAGTGCCATCAAGGTCGTTGACAATGGCTGATCTCAATGTTATATCGCTTTCAGCTCTCATTGACAAACATATTTTCTTCAGCAATAACCTCTGCACTTTCCAGTATATTTGCTACATTGTTTCATTTCAGGCGGAGAAAACAGGACAATAATGACTTCCTACTGTATTTACCACACCGTCTTCATAATCAATGATATGTGAGGTATAGTGTACCTGCAAAGTACACATTTGTCAGATAAGAAGCAACAGGTATTTGGTACATGAAATTGATTTTACACAGTCTTAGTGTTAATCTTCTGATATAGTAGATAAAGCACTGTAGGCATGAGAGAAAGAAAGACAGTGAAAGGATGACTGTGACTTGGGTCACAGACTTCAGGTAAGATGAACAGGCATCTTGACATGAAAATACTGTGCACTAGTCACTCGGCCAAGATGTGACATTGAATAGTGCAGTGTTTCCCACACTTGTTCCGTCTGCCAACCCCATCTCTCCCAGGCCACATCCTTAACGCCCCCTCCCTCTGCCCTCTATCTACTACTCGTACAATGACCTATTAAACTAAGATATGCGTTACACCACTTAGATCTTAAACTAGCAAACCAGTTTATGTAAGAACAGGAAGGAGGACACTTATAGTTAAAATACTGCGTTATTTTCTCACCTTTTAAACTGATGGATTAGTTTCATGTACCGACACGGGTTTCTCAATATCAGGTTGAAATGTGCTAACTACCTTCGTTTGGTTCTTCATTTCCCTCGAGCCCTCCCCCCCACCACACCCCCGCTGCTGCCCTTGTTTTATTCCACCCCCACCCCCATACTGACCTTTTCAATTTCAATGGCCCTGTCCTTTCTGTTATCCCCCAATTTGGGAAACACTGATCTAGTGGCTAATACGCTCAGCCTGTTTCCCTTGCTCGTATTACATGGTTCAGGTCAGGGTCACTCTCTTTTCTTTTATTTCTCTTACATCTAAAACGCATTGTCTATTATCTTCGAAGGCTAACCATGCAAGACTAAATAACTATACCTTTAACGGTGCTATAATACACAGACATCTCTCCAGTGTAATTATTGCTGTAGTCCAGGCAGACACTCGGCTGAATGTACTATGTGCCATAGCAACAAGTAAGTAATAAGCTGATAAAACGTCGAAAGGCAGATCTGCTTCATTCACCACAGGCATAATTGAGATATTTGTGAAGATTATGGAAATGATGCAGCACAGATCAGAGATTGTCAGACCTAAATGTAAAGGAAAAATGTAATATGAACACTGACTTTTTAATTTAGAAAAACATTGAGGTGAATGTAATTTGAATAAGTGCACAACAAAAACTATTCATAATATCATTATTTTACAGTGCTGTGGAAGTACAACGAAATGTTTAGCTTGTCTATATTCTATAACAAACATTTCTTAGAACACATGAATTAACTCTTTCACTTCCTAACAACGCTAGCAGTGTTGACAGATCTTGCACACCTGTGCGAATCAACGCTGAAAGTGATATTTACACAAAATCTAAGTACAATTAAAAGTAGCAGAATCGAAAACTATCCATATTTTTTGTTATATAATACCTTTCTTCTATTTTCTTTCTTTCAAAATGTCTCATCAAAACTGGAAGTGGCATTACATGAAATTTCATTCAGAAATGAAAGAGGCAAAAGAAAATTGAAAAAAAAAACTGCATTAATGCAGTCTGAATGAAAGAAATGTAGGAGCATTTTACATGGATACGGAAACTCTTTCACAAAGTCAGTATTATTTCATGGTGTCAGATTTCTTTAATTTATGGTTTATTTTTTAAAATCTGGTTGGCATCATGGTCTCGCATCGTAATTCTTTTGTACTCTAGTTAAACGATTGAAGTTATGCATTGCTGAAATAGACGCACGTAATTTGTTATTTAAAAAATAAGAAACGATTAATTTTCAATATTATATTTTTGTTCAACCCATCGAAATAGTTTTTAAATGCGTTTTTTTTTTTTTTTTACAAAATTTAAATTCTTGTTCCATATTACATAGAGATACTCCGTGGATAATATTTTTCTGTTTTATGAACTGTCTGGTGATATTCTGTGTTTTATTCGAGGAGGTATG
This sequence comes from Achatina immaculata, assembly GCA_009760885.1. NCBI lineage: Eukaryota > Metazoa > Mollusca > Gastropoda > Stylommatophora > Achatinidae > Lissachatina > Lissachatina immaculata. The sequence continues at coordinate 46,173,883 of CM019691.1, forward strand.
TATCTTACCCATTGCAACATATGCCTGTGAGACCTAGACACGTAGCAAAACAGCTGAGAAACATATAAATATCTTTGAATGTAAATGCTACATAAGAGTCCTTCAAATATCATGGACACGAAAAAGAACAAATATATGCAGTCTTGATGAAGGTTGGCTTGTAAAGAGTATTAAACAGAGTAAACTTAAATATTTTGAACACATTAAACATCATGGAAGTTTAGAGAAGAGAGTCTTGGAAGGGTACATATTGGAAAAAGAAAGAAAGGAGGATCAAAGCTAAGATGGCTGTAGAAACATCACTGATGATCTGCAAATGGACGCATCAGCAGCAGGACATCTTGCTAACAAACGAGAATCCTATATGAGACCTGTTAGGGTTTCGTAAGAGACATTTAAACAACTGACTGACAGACTAACTGACTGACAGACTGACTGGCTGACTGATCGACTGACTGATTGACTGACAGACTGACTGACTGCCTGATTCGAGAGTGGTTTTCATATTAGTTTTCACACCTTGGTTCTGGTTTCATATTTTTTAGTGGCTAAAGGGGCCTCAATATACTTGTTTTTAAAGAATGGCAACAAGACATATCATTATCATGATTGGCTACTACTCGACTTCAAATCTTTAAAGAAAAATTACGTTTGCATTTGAACCCGTCCTTGTATGGTAGCTTGCCTATTTAATTAAATCTGCATATTTGCTGTTTAAATAAATCTATCATACGTCATTAAATTCATTTTGAAAAATACACGGGGATGAACAATTTTCAGTGAAATAATTGTGATGTATTCGTTTACTTTAACTGAAACTTTAAAAATAATTTTTATTCAAGTTATATAATGAAAAGAAATTCATCCATAAAAACAGACACCATAGTACACAGTAACAAATGTTGTAAGTGGTTATTTGACCTCTTACCCAGTAGACTGACGTTGAAAGACTCCGTGATGCCTTGTTTTACGAAGCAGATGATGTTGATGATGTTTGTCACAATCCCAAATATTGCAATTGCCTGACATAACACAGCGCAGACAGTATAAATATATATCTCGATTATCTGACTGTCTACAAGCGGAACATCCAGAACAGAAGATAAATTATCCTGCATATTTAGTTATCAGAGAATTTGTTAATCTGTAAAATGGCGAATCTCTACAGGTAAACGAAACAGTATTTCTTATAGGAACAGTAAGAGCATCGGTACCTTCAATGTATCATAACCACAGGAAATATGTAAAGAAAGAGAGATAGGGGAGGACCAAGAGAGAAGATCATAGACACTCTAAAGCGACGTCATGATACACTCACAACGTGAACTGATGGAATATGGCCTAGGATTATCTGTATACGTTACTAATAACACTTAACAGGGAAGCTGATAACGATAATGATGATGAGGATGATGGTGATGATAACGGTGATGATGATGATGATGCATAGGACATGTTGAAAAAGAGCGAGTTTTTTAAATAAAGGTGTAAGCGCACATTTTACAACGTTTTGAGCAAGTCTCCTGCACTCTTAACCTCTCTCTTGGCCATAACTCGTCCCAACGTTTCTTCTATTGTTGCACTGCTTCCTAGGACACGCTCTCTGTGATGGCACGCAGTTCAGACAACGCATTTTTCCGAATCTCCTCTATTTCTTGGAAACCGGCCTGTCGATGTTTGTTTTTTCAAGTTTAGGAAACATATTTCAAGGAAGCATGCTGGGGCTAATGCCGGTGAATAAAACAGATAGGGCAGAACGAATGTCTGGCGTGCGATATACGTGCTGGTGATAAGTGATGCTGAGTCGGAGTAATGCGGTGCTGGAACATCCCAGTTTGGTTTTCCCGTCTTTCAGGCCTCTTCCTGCACACAGTGTCGCTTAAAAGTGCTAACACTTCCTACTACCAATGCTTGTTTACCATCTGATCACGTGGTACAAATTCATAGTGGGCGATACCTTTGCATTAAACAAACACAGACAACAACATCCTGATCTTTAACCGAGTCGCCTTTGCTTATTTTTGTGCTTGAAGAGACCCTTTCCTCGGCAGCTGTGATGACTGAATCTTGATTTCAACATCAGATCCACAAGCCCACCTCTCCTCTGCTGCTCTGATGTTCTCTAGAAAGTTTACTGAACTATTCGCACTGGCACGCAGCTCCTGACTTACTTCAACACGCTTCCTGGTTGTCAGTCAGCAAATGCGCCACGTATCTGAAAATCAAAATTCTATAACAAGATCCTATTCTGATACCCATTTCGTCAGCAACGTCTTGGACAGTTAAACGACGATTTACACGTATAACAGCACGGACTCTTTGCCATTGGTTGTCGTCTGCTGATGTGAAAAGTCATCCAAGCCAGGGAATCTTAACCTACCGGCGTCCTGTCCTCTTTAAAATGTTTAAACCCATTATGCCATTTCATTCGGCTCATACATTCATCCGTGTATGCTTAATCAGACAATTGCCATGTCCCTGAAAAGATTTTATAGAGTCTGCAGCAAACTTTCACACAGACACGTTATTCTTCATTCACAAGTGGCCACTAATCCGACGAACATGTGCACGTCCTCACATATACTCGCTGTAGCTCGATGACTAATGCTCATAGCGGAACGTTCCAAATGATCTTGTTGTCATGACCTACAGCTACTGCGATCAGTAGCCTCCTGAGTCGGGTGACGCGTTAGTTAACGTGTTCTCTCTTTTTTAAAGCACACCTTGTGTGTGTGTGTGTATGTTTTCATTTAAGACGCCTGAGTTGATCTATTTTGAGTTACAAAAACTGGAGAAATTTCTGGTTGTCACAAAAATGTGATACTTGTAAAATAAGAGCAAGTCTCGTCGTGAGGACGGGAAAAAATAAAAGCGGGTTATTACTAGAGTTGTTTGTTTTGAATGAAGAGGATACGTTGAGTTAGCTCTAGGAGAGAGGCAGACATTTTGTGACAGAGTTGGTTTAAAGGGATATTTATAGCCAGCGCGTGAATTCTCTGCTTGTCTTTGTCTGAAAGACTAGAAAATATCTCAGTTTTCAGGTTCTTCTGAAGTATTATTAATCTAGATTGAGTTCAACGTTCGTCATGTTTATGCATTGTTTAACAGCTTCAGAACACTAAGCAAAATAATATACATATTTAGTAGTGTTCCCGATAGTATGTAATGTTAATAACGATAAAGATTCACTCTTCAAAATACAGTCCATAATTGTTGATGGCTACAACCATCGTACAGCCAGTGCGAGGAGTCTTTTAAAGTAGCACTCGGAAGGCTTTCAGGTCAAGAAATCTCATTCACCAGCTTCAACGTCTGTCAGTGAACTGAATTCCTGAGCTTGAATGAAATGTGCCATTGCACGAAATAGATAGTGGCTAGAGGCTGTAATGTCGGGACTGTACGGTCGATGGAGCAGGACCTCTATTCCCTCTACTTCCGTGAGTTGTTCGAGGACCACTCTGGAATTGTCCGCTGGTGCGGTGTCGTGCTGAAGATATACCCTCTTCTTGTTGATGAATGCTGCGTGTCGGTTCGCAGAACATCGTGCATTCGCTTCATTTCCTCAGTATAAAGGTTCTCGTGGATGAGGCGACCAAATGGAACCAATTTCAAGTGAAGGGGGCCTCGGAGTTCCATCAGATGCAAAGCATAACCTTCTTCTTAAACGGGCCACGTCCGACAACAGCCTCTGTCCCTAGTCTGGCTGGAGTAATTGATTATTGGATAGAGAAGGTACTGGTTCTAGGATTGTCTTCAGTAAACTTGGTTGAGGGGCGCTCTTGCCAGTGTCCTTAACTTGAGCTTCCTTGCAGTGCTGTCATCATCTCTCCCTCCCCTCTTCGTGGACATCTGCAGAAGCAATTTCCCTTTTCTACCAATAGTGACTTAGTACGGCGGGAACGACAGTCTTGCTGCCGTCATATTTCCTTCTGCTGATCACTTAAAGGACGACCAATAAACATAAATACTATACAAGTGTGCGCTCCAACAAGTGATAGTTTTGAAGAGGATATACTATTATATAATGGCATAGAAACAGCCTTGAAACACACAAAGTCACATGCAGTTACTATAGTGATGGGATATTTTAATGCCAGAGTTGTAAAGGAAGAACTTCAGAGATTGCTGGTGATTACGGACTGGGAGAAAGGAATGACAGAGGAAGTAAATTAATTGAATGAGCAAGAATACATAACATGGTTATAGGGAACACCTGGTTTAAGCAACATCCCCGAAGACTGGCAACGTCGTGCAGTCCAGACAAAAAGACTTCTAACCAGACAGACTACGCACTAATCAACAAACGATTCCTGAATGCATTACTGACAACAAAAACATGCCAGGAGTTCACTGCAGTAGTGACCACGACCCAATCTCTGTGGAAAAATTAGAATACATTTAAAGAAAACATGCAGAAAAGTGAGAAACATCAAACTGACTGCATAACGCCTTATAAATGACCACCAGATGCGGCAGCAATACGGAGTTATTATAAAGATTAGATCATCATCATCATCATCGTCATCATCATCATCATCATCATCATCATCATTTATCTCGCGATTCACTTGCAAAAAATGGATATGTACATGCTCAGAGCGACACATGGCTTCAGCATGATGTTACAAAGGCCAGGGTATCGTATAAGACGGCAAACTTGACCGCAATCAGAGCATCGAAAAACATGAGGAATATTTTCCTGGCCATAATAACATGTTTTGTGTAAGCAGTGTACTCTGGTTTGTTTCACGGCTAGTTCGAGTTCTTGAATGTGATCATTGTCAGATTGCACTCATCATCTTTGTCAGACTGCACTCATAATCACTATCAGACAGCACAATCATCATTGTCAGACTGCACTCATAATCACTATCAGACAGCACTAATCATCATTGTCAGACTGCACTCATCATCATTGTCAGACTGCACTCATCATCATCGTCCTGATTATTATAGAAGAACGTTCAGACGTCTAACAAAGTGTGATGACTTCAGTCTTGATACTACCTGTGGCCTTTTTGAACACGAAAGTATCGGACTATATTCCACAGTGTGTTGCCGTATGTCGTAACTTGTGAAGTTATCTGTATGCTAGACAAACAAGAAAAAGTAAACGGTGATATAATATTATGTCCCTTTTTCACGCTGCTGCTTGCAAATAATATCACGTGTTATTTCATTATGGAGATGAATAAACTCCCCTCAAAATATTATTATTACAAGGGAAGTAATACTATTTCTAACATTATTATATTTTCAAAATCTCACCGTTGATCATAACTTCAGTAAGTTAAGGTATATACATAACTAAGACACTGGTTTGTCGACCACATCGTTACGAATCTCACAAACATGAGATTGAAAGGCCCTACAACCTAGAAAGACAGAAATGTGTCCAGTCTTCAGACGAAAAGAGAATAAACACTGAAAACATGAACTGTTAACATACTTATCTTCGACAGCATAGCGTCAGTAAATTTGACACATAATATTTATACCCGGAAAAGGGACATTGCATGTATAATACATGCACTTACTCGAACGTAACGAAAAGTAAAGATTAAATAACATGACAAGATTTAGAAAATATTGCACACATAAGGTGAGGTCACGTGGTTCACAAATAAGCTGTTATTATCCGCAGTTTACTTGTTTCTGTTGTATTTTTATACTCACAACAAGAAAGTTTACTACTAAATATAATGATACAGATGTATATATTTAATGTGCATCCTCAGTGCCCTATATGTTCACAATACTTAGTGTCATATATGGATTATATGAGATAAATTTGTGTGATCTTAAAGATAATACGTACACATACGAGAGTGAATGGTGTATTTTATTTTCTCTTCTTGTGTATGAAAGATTCCTAGCAGATAGCCAGATCGAATTCAAATAATTTAATGTTGGACAATAACACGTCCGACATGTCACAATGTATGAACATATAATAAGATAAAGCATTGAAACTAAATAATAGCCGAGCCTAAGATCCATATGTTTGTGATTGATAAACATATAATATATATACATATACGAGTCTGCATGACCCAGCCAGCGTAATCTATGCAGTTTCAAGACATTTAGAACTCGTTGGGATTTACATAAGTTGTTCCCTCTGAGAACATCTGTGTTAAGAACACACTTTTATTAATATAATCTTTGTGAGACAGGGAACATAGATCTGCATGCTTTAAAACTTTGACCTACATTTGTAGTTCATAAACCTGTAGCAATCACCAGTAATTGTGATTGTTATTTCTGTAAAATGTAATGTCAGGTTTGTGGATGGATGGGGACATGGAGATTGCAGGCGAAAATGAGGAAAATCTGGTGTGAAACCAATGAATCTAGGACGTGACAAGTCTATGGGTCTTTACAACAATGGCTATCAGAATGATGTAAACAAAACATTGCCAGCAAACTATATGTGGTGGGGAATGGATATCAATGAGGCATTCATCAGATTCCTCATCCCAAAGATAAGTGTCTCTGTGGAACTGTCTCAAAGCCATCTGGTAAGCCAGCATTGAATGCTGGATCTGATGTGGAGAAGAGGCTTAAGTACAGCCGCCAGAGACTGGAAAATAAGGTCTTGGCCAGGCCAGGCTACACCGCTGTCTTCATGGCAGTCCGAGCAAGATCACAGTCTGCCCTACCACGGTAAGGTGCTGAAGTCGGAGGTACGCAGCCAAAAGGAGCATCGCAAAAATCAGGGTACCAAACATTATAGCTAATTAAATGTCTCTATCTGCAGTTTTTAAACATGGTGGTGGTCTTGTTAAGACTAACCAGGCAGGTGCAGTGCCGGGCTCCCTGCCTCGAAAGGGTCCACCCAATGCTACTGGAGGTCCTCTCAGTTCGTCTTCTAGAGCTATGAGACATGAGAGTAGAGCCAAAAAATGCAACCGCAGAAAACTGCCAAAAAAGCAAGAATTTAAAGTAATCTAATAGAATGCTGAGAGTGTCAGCAGTATTGGCTATAGTAAAAAAAAGTGAAGAGAGAACACTCTTTGCAGACCAGGTAAGTATATGCTGCATACAGGAGACGCATCTAACCAAAGACGCCGTCTTTAAAATCAGAGGCTACCAGTGTTTTAGATCAGACCGACAGGACATAAGAAAAGGAGGAGTACTCACACTTGTTAAGAATAACATCAGCGCATGTCAGGTGGGAGTGTACATGGAAGGACCCGGGTTCCAGTAATACAGACTTGAACCTCCTTCACTATTATTGTCGTAATGATCGCCCACTTGCTCTAGAAATAATTCTACATAATCTGATGGTCTGTGGCGATTTTAACAGCCATTCCCAAAGCTGGGGCTATGACCACATAGACAAGAGAGGAGATGAAGATGAGAGCTGGCAGGATGATAATGGACTTCTCCTGATCAACCAGCCAATGGATCCCCCAACATTTTACTCAAGGGCTTGGCATACAACCTCAACACCAGATCTGGCATTCCATTCTCCCGACCTGAAGTGGAACATTACACGCGAAGTTGGAAAACAACTTGGAGGTAGCGACTACAGACCAGTTTTCCTGACAATAGAAAATGAATTCACTAACAGCAGTAGCTCTCTCCCCAGATTGAACTATAAAAACGCAAGATGGACAATGTACAGATATCGTACAGGTATCCTGGTGGGACAGCTGTCCATGGAAGGTACGGATATTAACAGCATAATGAAGGAATTCAGTGCTTGTATCTTTCAGGCCGCCCGTGAAACCATTCCCATAGGAGCTCGTGGGGATTATAAACCATACTGGTCTAGTGAGATGGGAAAATTCCACGATGAAAAAGCTCGAAAGCAAGCAGAACATAGTCCGTGCCAAGAACACCACAACAATTACCAACATGCTAGAGCCAAATTTCAGAGAGCCAAGCTGCAAGCCTGGCAGGAAAGTTGGAGAGAGAAAGCAGAGTCCCTAAACATGGAAAAGGATGGAAGGAAACTGTGGAAACTAATCAAACAGTTAAACAAATAGAGCACTGGAAGAAGTACAAAGATTACACTAATAGAGGATAGAAAAACTCTTACAGGTAAGCAGGTAGTAGATCACTTTGCTCGCATGTTTGCACAAGACTGCAACATTGATATCCATCCAGAGAAAGAGCGTACAGTGCGCAATGACCCACAGAAAGAAGAGGAACAATGCAGAAAGGTGGAGGTCATGGACGCACCAATCACACGCAATGAGTTAGACCTATCAGTCAGTAAACTGAAACCAAGGAAATCACCAGGACCAGATGGAGTGTCCAATGAAATGTTCGAGAACCTGGGACGTGCAGGAATGGGAAAGCTGTTGGATATTTTCAATATGTGCTGGAGAACAGGTAAGTTACCTCAAATCTGGAAGGAAGCAAGCATGGTACCACTGCTAAAGTCAGGGAAAAATAGCGATACAGCCTCCAGCTACAGGTCAATCAGTCTCACTAGCTGCCTATGCAAAGTGATGGAACGCATCACTGACCTGATACTAAAATGGTACCTAGAAAGTGAAAACCTTCTAATTCCACAACAAGCAGGCTTTAAGCAGAAATACAGTACAGTAGATCAAGTGACCTATCTCTCTCCAGAGATTTAGGACGCATTCCAAGACAAAAACCCTGTACTAGCAGAATGGATAGACCTGAGGAAAGCTTGTGATAACGTATGGAGAAAAGGAATGATGTGGAAACTAAGAAACTGCAATGTGAATGGAAGATGCACACCTGGATAAAGTCCTATGTACACAACAGAAGAGCAAGAGTAGTAATGGATGGACATAAAAGCCAGAAAGTACTGCTGCGACATGGCGTACCACAAGGAGGAGTCATTTCACCTACACTATACCCGGTATTCATTAATGACCTTCCCTATGGAACCAAAGCGGCACTGGATGCAGATGATCTGCTTATGTGGTGTACAGATGAACACGCGACAGATGCTACACAAAGACTCCAAAGACCAGCAGACATCTTGACATCATGGACAAACAAATGGTTTCTAAGAAAAAAGTACCACTCTTGTTATATTTCTACACAAGTTCAAATTCTCTGGAACGGTGAGCGAATGTTCTTTGTAGCCAGTACGATGAAATGATATGGCACGTCTTCATCTCGAATACGTAGTGGGCTACAGCTCAGTTCTTTCAGCCTCTCAGAGGAAATAAAAAAAAAAAGCTCCTCTAACTGTTATATATATCAAAACTCGTTCTTCTTCTTAAACCTACAGCAATATATATATATATATTGCCACTTTATGAAGATTGCAGGCTTCCACGCGAATGTTTCAAATGAATCGGCCTTCCGTTGATCATTGCTTTTAATTACATCTTCATAGCACTTAGCACTAACACAAATATCGAGAAAGACGAAATCACATTCATTTAGCCAGTATTACCAATATCATAAAATCTCATGCCGGGAACTTAAAAACAAAGGCATCTGATCATTATCTTTGGTAATGTTTCTTACTGAGGGCCCTTTGCCTGTGTACATCGGCTACTCTGTAGATCTTGGAGATTATAAAATAGTTGGATACTGTATAGTCTTTTGTCTTTGCTGCCTTACTTATAGAATTGGCAACATCCTCTTTATTAAAGATGTGACCTGTCCTATCCTACTCTGTTTGAAGACAGTAATTCAGAACAAAAGACATTTTATTTTACATACGTGAAACTAATAGAGGAATACTGTAGTATATTATCTGTACCTACCTGTATTGTGTGTGAACTTCCTTCTACAAACATTCCATTTGGTAGAAAAGAGTTTCGCAGCAGATAACACAGTATACTCATTTCCCTTGTGACATTTCTCCAGGCGTGACAATGTTAGCGGTGTATATGATTTAAATTAAAATGTTTAAATTCCTTTACGTTTTAGCTTGAAGAAAATGCTGCTGAATGTATTTCTGAATTTAATACTCATGTGATAGTATATAAATATATTCACAGATGCATTTATACACTCCATGAGCACTCCTATGCCGCCTATGATATATGTTACATTGTAATGTTTCCCATACATGTTAATACTTCGCTCTAGCGCCAAGACAAGTATAATAACAGATATGGGGATAAAACAAGAAATATAGAGAGCTGAAATCATCACAACCATCTTGGCTACTCTCATGTTGCGGCTGTTAACGTCGTTCTCTAGAGCAGATGTAGACTTTTTCCTCCATTCTGTTCTTCTCCGTAAGCTAATTACCTGTAATGTTGTACAGACAATTATGACAGAAAAAGCTGAAAATGGCAGAATAAAGTTATTGAGCACATATGTAATTGTTTCCACACTTTCTCGATCTGGAGTTGAAACAAGGGCAAGAATAGTTCTGTTCCTTACTGGAGAGAAGATCATGTCCAGTCTGTTCACAGCGTACATCGGGGCTCCGCTGGACGTGAGAATTATGTAGGTACAGACTATGACCACAGACATTCGTTTTGGTGTGAGGATAAATTTTATCTGGAAGTATAGAAATTCGTTCTTTCATGGTTTAAATGATGTCACTAATTTACCACGCCATCTATAACACTAGTGTTATATATATATATATATATATATATATATATAATATTCTATGATATACATTTCATTTATATTATACAAGAAAAAAAAGAAAAGAAATAAAATACAAATAAAACAATCACATGAGGCAGCTATACAAATTATGCGGAAACAAATGCATGAAAGATTACTTTTATGGTGCCTTTCGGAGTCTTAATACAGTCAATTGGTACTTTGAGCCTGAAACACAGCATATTGTCGGTGTTGTTATGTGAAGAGGCTAAGATATAATTTGGTGTGATGCAGTTTCTTTCCTTCACGCCTGGTACTGAACATGAAAGGGCCTCTGCTCAGTATCATGCACCTCTATGAAGACCATAAATCGTTATCTCAAGAACGGTTATTTGTTTCGCTTCTTTTCAATATTTCTCAAAATGGGTGCGGTATTCTTGTGAACATTTGAAGTGCTACATTACCGTGATGTAGAAAAGTGGTCTCTGAGATCGATAGTCCAAGTATTTAAACAACTGGACATTTGTTGTCTTTCGATGTAGGAAAATGTTGATCACGTACCTGAGATACAGCCCACGGTCACATGAAATGAAATGTTGATTAACAGATAACCATGGTCATCGAAGGGCTAAAGAAAGCAAGGCAGGCCAAGGGAGACTCTACGTAGATGATTAGAGAGAGTACAACTTTGGGATTCAAGTCCACCCAAGACCTACAGCGGGTGGCTGCGAGTCGTCAGATATGGAAAGATATGATTTCCGCCCTATGAGTCAATGTTGGCCCTAAAAGAATGTCAATCAATCAATAGGAAGAGAAACATCTGGATTTTTTGACTGATGACTCCGACTCTCACACCCAGCTCTGTCAGCTACCACAGCAAATTAGAAGTAAGAGAATCGGCGAGTCGGACGCCCAAAAGTAAGGATTTAAAAAGGCACGATTCAATGATATTACCATTGTACAGAAAACCAAACCTCTTTCTTGGTCACGTCTTATGAAAAATCGTCAAGTGAATATACGATTGTATTAGTGTCTACGTGATGTGTACCACATCACAGACGAAAATAAATAAATTGTAACGAATGTTATTTAGAAGATTACATCATGTACTTCTGTAATTGTACGACAGCCTATAGGTTATAGGATGCGGAGATATTTACAGATGTCACGTATGTCTGGTGAAAAGGTTTATGAGCTATTGCTAGAACAGCAGAGGATGGGAAACCGAGCTATTATGACGGGTTTAGCTTTGTGTGAGGGAGCTGTTATGACGAGCTTAGCTTTGTGTGAGTGAGATGATATGACGTGTTTAGCTTTAATGTAAGGGAGCTGTTATGACGTGTTTAGCGTTGTGTGAGGGAGCTGTTACGACGTTTATAACTTAGTGTGAGGGAGCTATCAGTGTGCCATGATTGTCATTTTCGTGTTTGTGGATTTGTGATGTGATATAGTAGAAGTTGCAGTGCGCTGGAGCAGGTAGATTTATGTGTGCTCTTATCTAGAGAAGACCGTTTTGGAAGGGTACATAATGTTAAAAAGAAAGAGAGGCGAAGATGGCTGCAAGACATCGTTGACGATCTGCAAATGGATGCATCAGCAGCAGGCTGTTAGGGAGGCAAAGTTCCGCAAGGGACATGCAAATGAATGAATGAATGAATGATGGTAATAAAATCTCTTTAAAAACAACATGGATAAAATATGTATAAAATATGTATAAAATACAGTTCGTGTTTTCTTTGTCTTCCTAACTACCAGAGCACAGCAGAAAAAGATGGCAATAATGCTTTAATATTACGCTTGGCTTGTCAGTAAAACTTTATATACGTTTCCAAATACTTTAATACACACCCAGTATTGTAGAGAAAGCACTTTAGATATAAGAGAAAAAAGTGTGAGAATGACTATTGTATATAATGTACTTCCCTAGGATAAGCAGCGGACTATTTACACTAGTCACTCGGCCAAGAGTTGACATGGACTAGTGACTGGTGTGCTCTCTTGTCCTGCCTAGACGTCTTGCTGGTCCTGTGGGTTCGTAGTTCAAGTCACGGAAACATGTCTTAATCTCACCTCTAAATTGCTTTGTCTACTGTTTTCGAACGCATACAACACTGTGCTACTACATCACTATACCTGTAGGGGAGCTGTTATACACAGACATCTCTCCAATGTTATTATGGCTGTGATCCAGGCAGATACTCGGCTGAATGTAATATGTGGCATTGCAACTACCAAGTAATATACTGATAAAACGTCGAACGGCAGATCCGCTGCATTCACCACAGGCAAAACTGAGATATTTGTGAAGATTATCGAAACTAGGCAGCACAGATCAGAGATTGTCAGACCTACATACAGATGAAAAATATAACATAAGCATTAAATTGAGAGGGGGGTGTAACATTATAGCGCTATGTGAAATGCATTTACTGACACCAAAAAAAAAAAAAATGTTCTTCATGTGACGTGCCCTTTTCGGAATGTTCTCTGTCTCACTCTCTGTACGACCTCAATACGGTGTCATGGCCAAGGTATCTCAGCATTCTAATTGTGAGCCAGTTTTCTGCGACACCCAATCATATCAGCATCTCTTTATTTGATGCTCTTTCTGCCCAAGATATTTTAAATGCCCATCTATAACATTTTATTTCAAATGCAGTTATTATCTTTTCTAATGATTAATTAAATGTACATGTTTCGCATGTGTACGTTGCCACTGGGAATATGTAAGCTCTTAGCAAACAAAGCTTTGTTTTCTTGTTAGCACCTTGCCACAAGCTCTTTATTTGCGATAGCTTCGGTGATGCTTCTGCTAGTCTTTTTTTTAAATTTCCACTATGCAGTCTCCATTAGTGGCGATGCCTGAATCCAGATATTCAGATTTACGTTTTAAACACATCAGTGGTCCAATGTTAATCATTTTAAACAGATGTTTGCACAAGTTATTTATTTTATGCTATGTTCGTTTTACAATAAATTTTATTCAATAAATTCACTAAAATAAAATTTATGTAAAATAAAATACAATAAAACACAACGTATGCAAATTATGCTAATATGTTGGATTTGTTTAATAAAATATTTGATTCTTACAGCGGATGTTTTAATTTATTTCGGCAATTGCTAGAATACTACGCTTCAAACCGAATTTGTAGCTAACTATAGAAACATATCTAGATGCAGTCTGGGTAAGAACATACAAACTCTCATAGTCACATATCAGTATTTTGAGTGCTGTATATGACACCGAGCAGTTTATCTATTACTTGTATCAAACATTTCTTACGGTAAGTATATTAAAATATCATGTTTTATATATAGCAAGATGTACGAGAAATATCAATTTTCATAATAAATACAGAAGTTTTTTCCCAACGTCAATATGATTTCATGTTTTATACGTTAGTTGTTTTACATAAGTTCTTATATTTTTAAACTTGGAATTTCATTGGGGTGTTTCATGTTATTCAATGACATATACAAACGCAAATTTCTACCTATAAAAAGTGAAAGAACTGATTAATAGTTCATATTCTATATAGTTCATATTCTATGAAACAGCAAATTTTATTTTAAAAAGCTATTACATGCTCTTCAGAGACACTCCGTGGGGTACTGTGTACTACTCTGGTGTTGTCCAATGATATTCTTTGGGCGTTGAGTAATATTCTATGTTATATCTAGAAATGTTTCATAGAACGTTCAAACTGTTCTAATATTTTTGTTCCTGGTCTTTGTGAAGGATATACATGGGTATTAATTAACACAGCAAAAATATACGGCTATTTTCGAATATGTTTAATAATAAGGGCGAGTCAAAAATGTAATCGCAATAATATTTCTAGTGCTTGGACTCCTCGAAAATAACTTCTGACTGACTAGGCACACGTCTTTTATCTCATCATTGGTACCGAAACTTTTTTCGCTTAACGCCTTCTTCAAGGGCCCAAGTGCATGATGGTTAGAAGGTGCGAGGTAGGGTGAATAAGTAGGATTTAGAAGACACGAAAAACGCATGTTATGTAATATTTTGAGCTGTGTGCAAGAATGTATGAGCCCGCGCATAATGCTGTAAGAAGGCAACCTAAATGTACACGTTGCGATGTTCTGACCTGATTTATGGGGTTTTTTTCCAAGTGGCTTTCAAACAGATCGCCGTATGTTTCTCATATAATGGTTTCTGTATCGTCATATTTTGCACACTGAGTTGTACTAAACTTCATTGATTTGGCAGAAGGAAAAATGTCGATACTTCGTACTGGCTCGCTTTGTCTCACGCTGGAAGTTATGAGCTCACCTTTTGTTCTGTAACTCAAACCTTTTCCATTATTTACCTGCGTGTAACTATATGCTTCCGTAGAATAACCAGCAATCTCTCAAACTATGACTCGCCAGCCATCAAGTACTAAAATGACATAGTTCGAAAAGTAACTTGTTAGATATTGTTAGAAATTATTTTAATATTCATTAAAAAAAACACATATGTTAAAAAATCAATACTGACAATGTATTTTTGTTTCTGTATATGTCTCTGTGTGTGCATGTGTGCTCGTGTGAGAGCTATTTTATTAGGTTAATTACTTCTTCTCTTTTATTGAATGTAATAATTTAATCTTACACTCTTTTGTTATATTTTTCCCCTAATGTAATTTGTATACTTGTATACACTCGAGTGTGTGGGAAGAATGAAAGATGGAGTGATGAAGGGCAGAATGTAAGACAGGCCTGCGTGCCCAATTCTTTACCCTTTAAAAACAAAGATCACTCATGCTCCTTGCGCTGTGTGTCATAGAAAGTCATATCTTTCAGAATCATGGCGACGTTACAGAGTTTCACAAGCATATCCACGATGTTCTTTCGGATCAGGGTTTACTTGTTTTGATCCGCACATGGGGGGGATTGTAGTCTTGTCTTGATTGATGTCCTGCACTGAGCCATAACTAATCGCCAGTTTCACAGCTACTCCGTCCATTGTTACCTCTAAATGTTAGTGTCTGGTATATTTGCAATTCCGAGTCCGGCTGAAGTACCACTCTACATTAACCAAAACTGACACTCTACTTCCTACTTTCCCTAGCGTGTTATATATCTACCGATGCGACACACACGTGTCCCCTCACTGCCTCATTATTGTGGGATGACTATCTGCAGATTTCACAGCCTAACTAACCAACAAAAGATTAAACGCGCGATGTTCTTCTGTCTTGCATATTTTAAAGGAAGCTGCACTCCTGGAGATGGTTTACTGACGTTATATTTTCAAACGGCCACCCTGACTACACGGCATACATTTACAGAGGAAAATCGTAACATATGTGAGATACACCTATCTACTGCTAGGTTTCATTTTGTTAGAGCAAACTGCGATTACATTTTTATTCACCGTTTTATTGTTAGCGTAATAATTTAAATATATATGTTTGCTGTTTAAATAGGTATTGTCACTTATCACTGAATTCAGTCGATATACAGGCAGAGATGAAGAGTTTTCAATGAACTGAATGCTAATTTACACATCTATTTCGTTTATATATATATATATATATATATATATATATATATATACTTATTACATATGGCGTATATATTATTTCGAAAATGAGGAATTCATTGAATTAATTAGATCTTATTATTTCTTACCCAGTAAACTGACATTGACAGAGTCCGTGAAGCCCTGTTTTACAAAGCAAATGATGTTGATGATGTTTGTTAAAACCCCAGTCACTGCAATTGCCTGACAGAATACGCCGTAGACAATATAAATATATATATGTACTGTTCATTGTCCACAAGTGGAACATCAAGAACACAAGATAAATTATCTCGTTCCTGCATATCAGCTTTTACAAATTGAACTGAAGAAATGGAGAAGGATTTTGTTAATCTATCAAATGGCGAATTACTAGAGTCAAAAGATATATCGTTTCTTAGACATGCTCTTTCTAGGAGTATCAGTTACTTACAGTATCAAAACAGCATGAAATATAAATGGAAAGAAAGGTAAAGGGCGGCTTAAACGGCTTAAAGAGAGAAAGTCACCATTTTAACACATATTAAAATATCTAGGATCCTAATCTGTAGACATGACTGTTGAGTCTTGCAAATAGGGTAACTGATTATGATGATGATGATGATGATTGTGATTGTGGTGGTGGTGATGGCGAATAGTTGTAATATATATATATAATTCCTAACTAAAGACTATAATATTTCTTCTTAACATAAATACTGCCAACTTCTTGCATCTATTTTTTAGTGTATATCTGATGCAGACTACTATATACAATCGATCTCACAGAGCCATTATTGCAAGTACAGATATGCTGTGCAGTTTCTAACTTTATCATCTCTGTATTAACTCTCATTGTATATTAAATCTTCAACAAGATACAAATATGCATATATATACGGCAAAACTGAGTTCATCGACCACACTACTAGATAGAACATAGACATTAGATTAGAAGACCTTATAGCTGCTAGACGAACTAGCAACATAATTAACCCAAACAGAGTAGTGTGGTTAAATGTGCCACCTAAAAGATATCGAGAAAAAGGGAAGATAAATACATAATGCAAACACATAATCTTAAGTGAAGACACTGAATGCAGAAATGTCACGAGTGACTTCAGAAAATCCAAAAAATTGTATGATGAAGGTCATGTCAAATGTTATTTTTTAATAGGCAATCATTATCCGAAGCATTATTTACTAATAAAAGTTACTTACATCCTGACTGCTGTGTCCGTCAGTGTTCAGAGTATTCAGTGTCATATATGAATTATATGAGAGTAATTTGTGTAGTTTACAAAATAACAGGTAAACATAGTCGTATCTTCATTATATAAAGAGTGAGCATTAAGTATTTAAGGCAACTACAAATACAATGCGTTCGTAAAATCATGGCGTAGTTTGAAACTCATGAAGAACCATAACTAAATGTAGCAGAGCCACGATACCGACAATATATATTAAAGAGCAAATGAGATTTTATTATAGATTGGTGCATTTGTTTTCTGATTCCTAGTTAGTCACGTGATGGTAAAACTATACAAATCGTCATTACGCCAAATTGTAGCGTATCAGTCGTGTCTGGCAAGTACACAGGTATCGTTCTGACGTCTGCAGGGCAACCAATTTATAATACAGTTTGTGATCTAACATTAAAATCTGTGAATATTGTTTGTTCGTTTGATATTTTTTTCAATACGGAAGTTGTGTAAGGGCATCAGGGCGTTTAGCAAAATGTCCGTCAGAGTTTTAAAAAACTGCTGAAAAATATCCTTGAGGAGAAGATTAAAGTCGGAAATTCTATTATGCCAAATGTTACAAAAAGTAAAGGTACAGAGTGTCTGAATATTTAGAAACTGCCTAAGAGAGAGGAAATTACAGCAGTACTAAATATCTCATTATATGAAATAAATGAGTCTTCATCATCATCATCATCAGGTGCCGTGCCGACTGGCGTTGGCTATTATGCTTCTCCAGTGTACATGATCCTTCATGCAGGCCATCAGCTCACTTGGTGATCTCTCACACCATCCCGTCAGACTGAACAGTGTCATTTCTCTTGGTCTTCCTCTTGAACTTATTCCTTCTATTTTTCCTGTAGTTATAATATTTTAAATGCCCCCTCTTCTCATTGCATGTCCTATGAAAGTACATTGTCTCTCTTATCTTTTTGACAAGAGTTTTTGTCTCTCCAGCTCCTCTCATACATTCTTCATTAGTTAGTTTTTGCTGTCCAGGGGATTCGTAACATTCTTCTAATAAACCACATTTCTGCTGCTTCAAATGATTTTTGTGTAGACCTGCCTATTGTCCATGATTCACTTCCATATAACAAGATAGGTTCAATATAGCATTTTAGGACTCGCTTTCTTACATTCATTGATAAGTATGTGTTGGATGGTATATTTCCATTCTCTGAAATGCAGTCTTTGCTTGGCCTATTCTGCTCCTAATTTCTGTTCTGCATTTCCTCTCTAAAGTTATTATTGTTCCAAGCTATTTGAATTTCTGCACCTGCTTTAGAATAGTTCCGTTTAATTTTATACTGCATATTGATGGATTCTGTTTCTTTGATATAACCATAGTCTCTGTCTTTTTGATATTCAAAGTAAGGCCTTTCTGTTCACTTTCTTTGACGACTTTATCCAAGAGATTTTGCAGGTCTTGTTGGTTCTCAGCTATCAGTTCTGTGTCGTCAGCATACTGAAGGTTGTTAATAATGTATCCTCCAATTTTTATGCCTGGTTTTGTGATGATCGTTCTTAGAATATTCTCGCTGTACAGAGAAAAAAGGTCTGGAGATAGTACATTATTTTGTCGCATCCCTTGTTTTATAGGTTGATATTTTCCAGTTCTTTTTCAACTCGAATTGCTGCTTCTTGCTGCCAGTATAGATGTTTTACAATCCTCAGGTCTTTGCCGTCGATAGTGATGTCTTCAAGCATTTTAATAATTTCATTATGTTTCACTTTGTCGAATGCCTTGGTGTAATCAATGAAGCATAAGTAGAGATCTTTCTCTACTTCTAAAGCTCTTTCTGTTAGTGTTCGTAAAGCACATATGGCATTGTGTGATCCCTTTCCTTCAACAAATTCAAACTGTTCATCTGATATTTCTTTTTTATCTTTTTTCCTTGTTCTTCTCATAATGATTCTCAGAAGTAGCTTCGTTATGTAACATGAGAGGCTGATAGTCCGGTGGTCATCATATTCCCTTGCACCTGGTTTCTTATATCGTAATTCAGTAATTTGGTTATTATTTTTATTTCTATCTCCTCTAACGCCTCTGTTTCTTCTATTGTTATATTGTCAGGCCCAGTTGCTTTTCCTTTCTTCATGTGATCGATGATTTCATCTTCACGTATTGGTGGTCCATCACCAATTTCAGTATCTGGTGTTAATTCTGGTGTTTCTCCTCCATATAGATCACCGATGTACTCTGTACACCTGCCCAGAATGTCTTCTTTTTCCATTAACATTTTACCTTCTTTTGATTTCAGGCATACTGTGGTATATTTTGTTTTCCTGCCTGTGAGTTCACTAATTCGTTTGTGCATGTTGTGCAGTCTTTATTATGAGAGTCCTCTATTTGTCTGCACTGTTCATTTAACCACACTTCCTTTGCTTCTGTGATTTTTGCGTCTTATTTCTTTATTTATCTTGCTATATTTTTCTTGGTTATTTTTACTCCTCCTCCTCTTGTCCATCAGCCCTAAGGTGTCGTCTGTCATCCATTTGTTTTTAGGGGCTTATTATTTTCGGTGATATTATCTCCTTAACAGTTTTGTGGGTATAATCTCTTAACATTGCCCAGTGTCCATCTATACTATTTATCTTTGCAATTGCATTGTATCTATTTGTTATAATAACTTTGTATTGTTCTCGCAGTTCTTGGTCATTTTTAAGTAGTTCTGTATTCAGTTTGATGTTTCCTACTTTTCTGCATGCTTTCTTTAGCTTTATTCTGATTTTTCCACAGAGTGGGTCGTGGTCACTATTGCAGTCAGCTACTGGCATGGTTTTTGTTGTCAGTAATGCATTGCGGAATCGTTTGTTGATTAATACGTAGTCTATATGGTTAAAAGTATTTTTGTATGGACCACCACGTTGCCAGTCTTCGGGGATGTTGTTTAAACCAGATGTTTCCTACAACCACGCTATGTATTTTTGCCCATTTGATTAATTTACTACCTCTGGTATTCATGTCTCCCAGTCTATAGTCATCAATGATTTCTGAAGTTCTTCCTTTACAAACTTTGGCATTAAAGTCTCCCATGACTATGGTAACTTCATGTGACTTTGTGTGTTTAAGGCTGTCTCTGTGTCAATATAAAATAGCTGTACATCATCTTCAGAACTTTCAGTTGTTGGAGCGTACACTTGTATAATATTTATATTTATTGGTCGTCCTTTCAGATGGGCTAGCAGGTCTCGGTTCCAGATGTTCAAATACCCTACAATTGTCCTTGATATTTGTTCGTCAAATATTATTCCTATTCCTCATTCATGTTTCTCACTTCCTGAATATATTATTGTATATTTATCAGAGTTTATCTTCCCTGCACCTGTCCATCTAACGTCACTCATTCCTAATATGTTGATCTTCATTCTTTACATTTCCCTCTTTACATTTTCTAATTTTCCAGCCTGGAATAAAGTTCTAACATGCCATGTTGCTATTTGGAACTTGTTAGTTTTGCCACCAGTAGCTTGATGACGATCTGGCCTCACCTGCGGCTCGTGAGCTGCCCTACTGGATTAGGCTGTTCCAGAGGAACATCCATTAACGTCGTTCATGACAAATCTGTTGCTCTGAATAAGCATAATTGTTCTTGGGTGCTACAACAGTGGTTTCCTGTTGCCTTCTGCCGGTTTGTGTACGGGCTTTCCGCTAGCCTTTGGACTCCCTGTCCTACTCGCAAAGCAGCTGGAGCGTGAGGTTTTAACTCGCCTCTTGCCCGCCTGGTATTCCCTTCACTGAGCACCTGAGGCATTTTATAGGAGTAGTAGAGCCCATACTACCCCATCTCGCTCGCTGAGTCTACCGCCAATTTGTCCGCGCCTGCTTATTTGGGTAAATCCTTATTCACAGGGAGTCCTATTAAGACGTATGTTTGTTCCCTCGACACTGAAAGGTAGGTGAGGAAGGAGACAAGACAGGTCAAGACTAATCTCGAACGTCCGTTACAGAGTTAAAGTTGCATGAAGGACATAATGTTAGACGATACCTACATAACAGATTCTAAACTCTCTGAAAACGAAGTATGTTCGTTCGTTCATCTGTTCCAAGTGACCAATGAACTAGTATTACTGAACATTAAACACGTTTTCTGCCATACAACAATGTACTGTACTGTGCTAATATATATGTGTGTGTGTGTCTTAAAGTACTGAATTGAGTATTCTTCTTTCACTATTACAAACGTCACTACTTACTGAGCAGATTTTCTTGACTGCTACATAAGTGGCAACAACATCGTCACATTGTTATACACCATGTGACACGCGAAAACCCAGGACAACAAGCACTAAATATACGTACACGAACATGGCCAGTTACATGTAATCAACTCACTCAACACCACAGTTGACAATCAACACGAATCCATATATTACAGGATTCAACAGGTACAGAAATCACAAAAGTTTAATGATAATTCCCATTTCTTAATTGCGTGCTGTAAATGGATGTGGTGTGTAACTGATGGAAACAATTACCATGAGGATAGAAAAACGTTCCGGGCGATTAGCATCGTCATGGGACCCTCACTAGCATTCATCAAAAACAAACAACATACTGACCTCATATATACTGGCAAACTCCAAACACAACATTCAAACAAAGAATCACATGTCCTCCTAAAAAGGACAATCAATCTTACACTGGGATTAGAACACGGACTCTGGTAGGACGAGCAGCCGTCTAGCCCTACATAGGGGTGCGAGTTGGCGAAGTCGACAGTAGGCTGTTCTCTCGTGGCTAGACGGCTGCTCGTCCTACCAGATTCCGTGTTTGAATCCCAGGTAATTCTCTTGTGATTTTCTTTCTCTCACGTCTCACTAAAGTGCTTTGTCTACGATTTTTTCGAGGATAATCCTACAGATCTGTGTTCTCTTACTTTACCGTATCAAAGCCTCGTAGTTTCATATTTATAAAAACAAAATGTTAATCAACACTACAACACTACATACTAAACTTTACAACGTTTTGTCCTAAAAATGACAATCAACTAGCAAAAACTACATTCTGACTTAAACACACGTTTGTCCTAACAAGGACAATCACCTACGAAAACTTACATGACAAACCAAGTCCTAACAAACATCTTTTTTTTAGAGAAAACGCTCTACAACCTTCAGACAAAAAAACCTTTTCATTCCTTCATCCCGCCACTGAGATCCACGTGACTGAGTTCTCAATCAGAACACGGAGATACTTTTTTCCATGCTAGAATAAACATATGAGTTGTGGTCTATAACTTGTTTGACCACAACAACAGAGTTTCTCACAAAAATATGGACGAGACGTTATTCTGTTAATAAGAAGGCAAGAAAGCAAAATTAAGCAAATTTAAAAATAATATAATTTCTGAACTGTTTATGTGAGTATATATATACTTGTAATACTCTTTTCCATACCTTTAAGGACGTTTTCTTATTTAGAACTGCCTTCTTCGTGTCCAAGAAAACTGCATTTTGCTTTGCATATTCATAATTTTATTTCATTTGTGCACTTGTCGTCAGCTGTTATTGTTGTTTCAAGGTAACATAAATTTATTTACCTGAGTCAGTGTTGTCCTGTCTGAAAGGATGTTGCATTGTGGAAGGTTTTTTCTTTTTCAATATGACCAGTGTTTCTGTCTTGTTACTATTTAACACTAGACCACTTTCAATGGGAGTGAAATAGGATGTGGGGCAAGTGTCTGGAGCCTGCCTGCGCTGTAACATGAATATGCTGTGTGAATTACTGGGTTAACAGTGTGTTTAGTGGGATAACTAAGTGATAGTTAGTTTACTCTCATTATCAAGTTTAATAGATTGACCGATGTATCTTCAAGACTTGTTTCTATACTGTATGTTTAGAAACACGTCACTACCCAGGTATTCTTCTTTCTCCGCTAGACAAAAGTACAAATGCTGCAAGTTCCAAAATGACAGCATCTCATGGCGTGAGGGATAACGATAACCACGAATGTGTTTTCAATCATAATTGCATGAATTTATTGACTGAGAAATGGGACGATGAATTATAAGGATGAGAAAAAAAGAGGTGCCAGCATGGCAGGGTGACTATACAAAACAACAATCAACTCCCCGTCAAGACATGGTTTTCTATGTGAGGAAGAAACCTAAGACATAGAATTCTACAACAACTGTATGAAAACGTTCCATACTTACAACTCTCATGAAACACCACATCAACTGGAAAATCCACACATCCCAATAGTCCATGTTGAAAACAACAGACTAAAACTAGAATAGAAACATGTCTGACAGTGAAACAACCTAACTTTGACATACCCATGTTCATGAACATAAAACTGTAAGACTCACCATTGATCAACATTTACCTTGGAATTCTCATGTATGTAACCTAACAAACTTGACTGTACAGAAAGTTTAACATCTAACAAAAATAAACACTTTATCGACAAAAACTCAAGAAAGATATAGTGCGTATCACACATACAAAGATATTTAGATTGTTGTTCCACAATCTGAGATGGATGCTCAGTCTCAAACACAAAAAGGCTCCACTGACTTCACAAACGAGCATTAAATCTGATTTGCGACAAACACCCAGTACAGACTGCAGATCAGAATACAAAAAATTCTACCCCTCAAATATAGTCATTTTTAACAAAGTTAAGTTTGTTCACAGAATTCTGTCGCACAATGCTCCGCCTTACTTGTGGTCACTGTTTACGTATAACACTAAACATAGCCGGCGTTAAAAAAAAACTGTCTTCTTCCTAAACCCAGGAACCCAGGATTTATCTGTACAAAAAAAGTCATGTATACTCTGCAGTACAGCTCTGGAACACCTTCCCCTACCATTTAATATCCATTAGTAATATTTCATCCTTTAAGTCAAACCGTTTTCATTTTTTACTTGCTTGTAACTATATGCATCCGTACAATAATTAACACTCTCTCAACCCATGACTCACCAGCCATCAAGTACCAAAATTACGTAGTCCGAAAAGTAACTTTTCAGATATTGTTAGAAATTATTTTATTCTTTTTTATATCTTAGAAGATATGTACTGAATATGTATTTTTGTTTATGTATATGTCTGTGTGTATGCGTGTATACATGTGTGAGAGTTATTTTATGAGGTTAAATGCTTCTTCTCTTTTACTTTGAATGTAATAGTTTAATCTTACACTCTTTTGGTATGTTTTTTCCCTAACGTAATTTATATACGTGTATTAAATCGAGTGTGTGGGAAGAATTAAAGATGTAGTGGTGAAGGGCAGAATGTAAGACGGGCCTGGCTGCCCAATTTTTTACCCTTTAAAAATAAAGATCACTCATCCATTCATTCAATCACTCTAAATGTCCTAGAAAGGACAACTAACAATACAGCTACAAAATTGTCCTAAAGAGGACAACTAAGTACTATATCCTACATTTTGGAAACCACTGGGCCCGAAAACTGACCCTAACAAACGACCTTTCCTATTGGAACCGTTCCTGACAACGATGTCCAGTCATCCTTCTTTATCTCTTTCCTATTTAGTTTTTATATAGCTGGTTTTTTCCTACCACCCTTCCTGAACTTGTATCTCCCTGAAATTCAGACTCATGGGATAAACTATGTGTCCTGAGCTTCACTTATAAAAAAAAAATATCTTAACTCCGGGCGAGTTCACAAAACTTGACTAACGTACTTTATAACCCTTAAATATTTAGTCTCTCATTACTAAATATAATTTCTACCTGAGATTTTCTAAGAAACCCGTGCAGGAAGAGACTGTTATGAAAAAAAAAAAACAGTCACAAGAGAAATGTACTCTTCCTTGACCCATGTTTCTTTCGAATTATCTCCCTGTGCTTAGACTTACATCAATGTACACCAAATTCTGCCACTCAATACAATGCGTGATAGAAGTGTTATAATACAGTGAGTAATATGGAGTGGTATAATACAATGTGTACATAATTTGCTTTATTATACTAGAGTTGATTTTACGTAGCCTCTGTATAATGGTAATTGTGAACTATGTGAATGATTTTCTCCGTGACAACTTTAGGAAATCAACAAAGAGTATAATATTATTGCTCAGAGACAAGTAAACATTTAGGATCTTAAAGAGCGGAAGAAAAGAAAGTTAAGTAAGACTACCTTGGGAAGCTGACAATCGTTTCAAATGTAAGAGAAGGAAAAACAAACATTAAGAAACCCAGGTCTCTAGGTTAACCAGGAGCCAAATAATCCCTAAACAAAACCGCAATAACCACTGAACCAGGAGCCGAATACTCATCTAAGCAAAACACAATAACCACTGAACTAGGAGGCGAATATTCATTTAAACAAAACATAATAATAACCACTGAGCCAGCAGCCGAATACTCATCTAAACAAAACATAATAACCACTGAACTATGAGGCGAAATGTCACCTAAACAAACCACAATAACCACTGAACCAGGAGCCGAATAGTCACCTAAACAAAACGCAATAACCACTGACCTAGGAGATAGTCACTTAAAGAAAACGCAATAACCACTGAGACCACTTGGTTCAATTTGTCGTCAGTCTATGCCCGCCCATGTCACCTGAAACCTAAAAGAAACCGCATGAAGCAGGTAATTTATATCACTATAGACCAAGCTGATACAGTAACGGAACTATACACACATGTTTAGTGCACACCAGGCAAACAATAATAATAAGTAAACAAACACATCTCGTGTTTGTTTACTCTGTAAAGTAATATTTTGCATATTGTTAATTCTAACAATATGGCTGGATTGAGGGCTGCTTCTTTAGGTATTAATCACCCATGTAGTATTATCGTCTATATTGCCACACACTGTTCTCGCATGTTCGCCGTCTTTTTACATGGTTAATAAACTGGAAAGTGATTCTTGATAATCTAAATCGACATATTCAGCTTCCTTTCCAAAGTTAAATTATTAAAGGGAAGTAACAATTAAAAACAATCCATTCTTTTATTCTCGAGTTCCAAGTTAATGTTACTTTACACTTTTTTACCTATTAGAAACATCATAAGACATTACGTTCTCTGAAGTAATTTATATATAGAACAAGCAAGAAATATCAATTAATAATTTACTCCAAGTAACTGGAGCACGGTTTATTAAAGGATTTTGTGATCGATGGCTATTGCTATTTTCCCTCCTTCTATTGGCCAAGCATTTGCACATCCTGCTGTTGACCAGTGTTCTGTCTGAATTATTTCCTTTATTATTTTTCATTCGTTCACATCTACAGTGGTTAATACTACTTATCTATGCTACTCTTACAGCAACTTTTGCGTCTCTTCATTTAATAAATGACTTGTTGCTTCCTACGATACTGTAAAGAATGGTGAACAATTAAGGGTATTTTTTTATTGCAAACAACATCAGGAAAACAAGGTATACTTGGTCGTCATGGCTCTTAGAAGACACACATGAAGGAATGTTAATATAATTGTATTAATATTATTAATAATGCTAAATAATCAACAGTATAGTTGTTTCTACTTCCCCTACGTCTAAATTCAAAACGTCTTCATGGAAACACGATAAATAAACACATTAAATGAAACCAACTGAAGTAGGAAAGGCAGGGCCACTGGAAAGTCAGACAAAACGCACATCCGAAGAAAATATTCAAGGACATATAAAATTGTGGGGAAGGTCAACTATCGTGAAATCCTAGACATATTTAAGGAAATCTTGATGCATGTTTGGAATGTTGAGACTAGTTTGATTACCATTATTTACGTACATAATATCGTTTGAGCTGGATATATACTTAATCTAACCGATGATTTCAGAAAATGCACTAAAATCCTGAAATTAAAACGTTATAAAAACTTGAAGTCTACATCATAAATGCGCATTTTAGTGCATTTTAATAAACGGTTAGCGACATACAAAATTAACCTGATTGTCAATGATTGGCTGGTCACGTGGCAGTCAAAACCGAAAATAACCAGCATGAACCAATGAATGTTGTCCACTACAAACTAAGATCCCACATGTGCAGCATCATACACAGACATACACACATGTCTAATGTACAACATTATATCAATTAAATAGAAAAGCCTGGTTGTTCCTTTATATGTTGATGAGCTGTATTAATACGGCTGTAGAAGGCGAGTCTCAGGAATTTTTTTTCCTTGACCATACAAGCAATAGTATATGTCTCTGTTCATATATGTTATTCTCATTTTTATTTTATCTGTCTCTGTCCACATATTTTATTCACATATTTATTTTATCTGTCTCTATTCACTTATTTTGTTCTCATTTTTATTTTATGTTTTTCTATTCATATATTTTGTTCCCATTTGTCCATCGTCCGTCTGTTTCACTAACATATTGTGAATGAAGTGGGAATTTATTCTTGTTTATCTAAGAACGTTAATCACTCCTGTTTTGGATTGAGCTTTACTTTATGAATCAAAGTATAAAGGGAAGTAACATTTAAAAAGCACTTTCATCCTTATTCCCAGGTACCGAGTTGCCGTTCCTGCAGTGCTGTTTGTAACACTGGTCATTGTAAAATGATAAAGAGCTCTTTCAAACAACATTTTTCATTTCTAAATGTAAAGCAAACTCAATATATGATCTTCATTGATTACACTATAGCTTATGACAAAGGAACATGAAGATCTCATAAAATACTTGAACGGACTTCACACGCATAGTAAAAAATATGATCTTTGTCATATTTCGTATTAAGAAATGTACAACGAAATGTGAGAAATTACAATTGTTTATTAACATCGCACAATAAAAGCCCTCTTTTAGCTGAAGCTGAGTTCATGGTTCGTATGCCTTATAAATGCTGAGAATATGAACTTTGTTTCTTTAACATCAGAAGTACGTGTGTCAGTTATTCGTAACGGAGGACATTAAACTCACTGTGAATGTTTATGTGGTCATTATTTTAAAATGCATATATATATATATGTTTATCTAACACATTATATTATTTAGTACAGGGAATTTCTGTCCGATCTTGTATTTCTAGAACTAGAATCGATGACATCAAAGATACGGGAGAACTGCAAGTAATTTTGTTCATTTTAGACAAAAGGATGAAAAAATAAATTGTTCTAATATTAATTAAATTGCTCTTTTTAAAATGACTCTATCATATCCATTAAAAATGAAATTATTACAGGTGATATATAATGTACCTAACACATGATAGCATTATATAATGTAGTATATATTCACTTTTATAGTGCAGACACGTTTTAGCGTGTTAAATGATAAATCTACTATTGACTTGTCTCAGTGTTCTGTTAATATAAATAAACAAAGGGGAGGGGGGGAGAGGTGTGAAGACGCTGTCCAGTTAGGCAATCAGCGACCCGTAGCTGATATGCTAGCATCAGGGTCAGCGAACCATGGCTGACCAAGAACCTGTCTCACTTCTCGGTTCGAACCATTAGTAACAGGCCCATCCTGGTTAACTGGGCAGGGATCGCCATAGTACTCATGTGAATCTATACCTTATCTCCTCTCTCTATTTCTTCGTCGTGTATGTTCTTGTATGATTAAGGCTCACGCCGAAACGTCACAACTTTGTAATCGTTAAGTAATAAAGCTGCTCTTACTTTTTTCCTAGTTTATACATAATGGTGGTGGAAGAAGTATTGCACGCCCTCTGCATTTTAGCTGCACTCCAGGACTGAGAAAACGACTGCCGTAACCCAAGCCAGTATGATGATGTGCCTCAACATCTCCACAACATCGGCTGCAAAGAACACATGCTCGCAGGTACAGGGAGATAGCACAAGACAAGACAAGACAAGATAAGATAAAATAAAACAACACGATAGTATAAGACACGACAAGATAAGATAAAAGAAGACAAGATAAGACAAGACAAGATAAGACAAAACAAGATAAGACAAGCTAAGACAAGTGAAGACAGGACAAGATAAGACAAGGCAAGACTAGTTACGTGTAGCAAACTAAAATCAGTTAAACTACATTTGTTCACATGAGAATGAGATTTATTTTCTCTAATTTTAGTAGCTTGTTTTTTGGCCTTCAAAACTATAGAAAAAGTATATGCTTTATACGTCGTGCTCTTTTATTAAAACTGTATATCAAACACATTATATTTAGATTTAAACAGTTAAGAATACTTACGTTTCTTATTTAAAAAAACATAAAAAAGAGAAAACAAAATGCCTTGTTTACTTGTGCTACACGTAAAACCCGTTATTTTATACATTCACAAACTATATTCTTACACGTATAACCGCTATTTGACACTAAACACCGTGAACAGTTACAGAAAGATAAATATATGAGTTTGAGAGTGTATCTTAGACATAATAAATATTTTAGAACTAAAATTCTTTGTCACTGAGGTCATG
This sequence comes from Achatina immaculata, assembly GCA_009760885.1. Classification (NCBI taxonomy): domain Eukaryota; kingdom Metazoa; phylum Mollusca; class Gastropoda; order Stylommatophora; family Achatinidae; genus Lissachatina; species Lissachatina immaculata. The sequence continues at coordinate 46,203,484 of CM019691.1, forward strand.
TAGACTGGAAAAAAGCAGGAAAAAAACACTACAAATAATTACTGTTTCAGGAAAATATTGCTTTATGGCTTTCTGAAATCAGTTATGACAATTATCTCGTCACTACTTTTATTATGGAATAAGTGTGGTTGTATTTATCTGTTTATAAATAAAATCTGGGGCATTTACATACGCTAACTTGTTTGGGTTAACTACTTTGTTAGGGCATGTTATGATGTCTTCATTCAGGTGGTCTCATAAGCGGACTCGTCTTACAAAACCATAATGTCGAGCTCTCAGCTTATGTTTCTGATCTGTAAAGCAAGTACTACATTCAAGGCCATCCTTACTCTTTCTTTTTATTTTACTCTTTCTTTTTATCTTACTGTAGTCTTGATGATACTAAATATGGTGTGGGATGCCACGGAAAATATCAAGTTAGAATCAAGCTCAATATATAATTTCTTATAATAATAACTTTGTGATGCGGATCTAGATCTTAGATACACCAGTTAGTATTAGAACTGACAAAGGGCAACATGTTGCGGTATTTTAATTAGACAGATACTCAAATAATATGTGCTATAAATTGTCAGACATCTATCGCTCTTCAGAAAGTAAAACAACTAAAGAATCTGTGGAGAGGAACAGACAGAACTACAAAAATAAGATTTTTAAGGTCATGCATCTTTCCCATCGCAACATATGCCTGTGAGACCTGGACACTTAACAAAACAGCTGAGAAACACATAAATGCCTTTGAATGTAAATGCTACAGAAGAGTTCTTCAAATATCATGGACACAAAAAAGAACAAATATATCTATACTACAAGAACTTAATATTGAAAAAGGCTGGCTAGTAAAGAGGATTAAATGGAGAAAACTTAAATATTCTGGACACATTAAACGTCATGATAATCTAGAGAAAACCGTCTTGGAAGGGTACATAATGGGAAAAAAGAAAGAGAGGAAGACCAAGGTGTAGATGGCTACAAGACATCCTTGATGATCTGCAAATGGATGCATCAGCAGCAGGCCTTCTTGCTCACAACCGAGAGGCCTACAGGAGTGCTGTTAGGGAGGCAAAGTTCCGCAAGGGACATGCAAATGAATGAATGAATGAATGAATTGTCGTATAACTGATAAATAATTAATTAAAGACAAAGTATTGGTAACTTTGATTCATTTTTTTTCCAGATCACTTTCTAAGAACAAGACATGCAGGAAAGCGATAATTTCTCTTCTGTTCTTGAGGTTCTACTTGTGGACAACCGGACAACCGAGATATACATTTATGTCATCTACGCTGGGCTATGTCAAGCAATTGCAATTTTTGGAATTGCAACAAACATCATCAACATCATTTGTTTTGTAAAGCAGGGCTTCAAAGAATCTATCAATGTCAGTTTACTGGGTAAGAAATAAAACAACCGATAACTGCAGCATATGTCGTTTACTAATGCAAGCTCTTTTCATTTGATTGCTTTCTTCTACGATAAAATCCGTATCGATTAAATTACGAACATTTAGTTTGAAGAGACGCATTTAACTGCAGTTCACTCCTTGAAAATAGTTTATCTCAGTGAATCGTTAGAATTTCATGGTATACAGAAGACATTTACCAAGAATGTGATATACTGTCTCTGGTCAGGTTCGCCCGTTACAGGTATGTTACTGTTGTTAACCCACGCATCCATTTTCAGTCTCGAAATCTTCACTCTGAAAGTTAGAATATTACTTCTTCACATCGGGTCTATGAAAATGTTCCACTGAATGTTTGCAGAATACAATCATGAATTTGAATTTTTCTTCTGAAAGGAAAGTTACTGTCGCGATCTTAAAAAAGAAAAAAAAAACTTGTTGCGATGATATTTGCGTTTTACATTGTACATTAACACCCCTCTTTCCAGATACAATAGCAACATAACACTCGGATATATTGTAAAATAGCGCTCTTTCCAGATACAATAGCAACATAACACTCGGATATATTGTAAAATAGCGCTCCTTCCAGCTACATTAGCAACATTACACTCAGATTGTGGGACGTGAGTCAGACAGATACATTTCCCGGACCCCTTTCAACTTATACTTTCTACTTAAAGCTGTTGATTGTGAGGTTCTTTAGACTGCGTGCCTTCTTACTACCCTGATTTATACTAGATGTGCATACGTTTGGACTCTGTCTTTTGCCTGGAACTAACCGACAGAGCCAAGAATGGGAAAGGCAAACACAACAATAAAATTATTTACCAGTTGTCCTTGCGAAACTAGATGTAACAATTATAACGTCTACCTGCTTCAGAAAATATTCTTATACGAGGATGCATACCATTAACATCTACCTGCACATTTTCTCAGTTTTGTGTCAGAAATTTAAAACCAAAGTTTAATGATTTCATTTTATATTTTGTTTTGTCCACGTTTAGGTCTGACGATCTCTGATATGTGCTCTCTGATTTCCATAATATTCATCAATATCTCAGTTATGCCCGCGGTTAATGAGGCAGATCTGCCTTTCGACACTTTAGCAATACATTACATGGTAACTGGTATAGTACATCTTTCATTCAGTCGAATCTCTGCCTGGGTCACAGCGATAATTACACTGGAGAGATGTCTGTGTATAATTGCGCCTTTACAGGTATATATTAGAATGTGTAGACATGTTGTTATGAATTGTCTGTTATCGAAAACGTAAACAAATTACATGAAGACATTAATGTTTTCCGCAGGTTATTGCGATGGCTTTAAGGAAACAATTACTTATAAAAATGTCTTATTTGTTACCTAATATATATATATATATTATATATATATATATATATATATATATCATATAAGAAGAGGGTTTTGATGGAGTTAGATGCCAACTTTGGGTTTTGTCAAGCATCATCTTCCTGAATAATCTTCTCTCATGACTACCTTTAGCACTTTATATAGGATTTTCATTATCTGTTTTTAAAATATAAATCACCAAGATAAAATCACCAAGATATTACTTTAGTAGAGCTTGACATAGAAATAAATACCTGACTGTTGAATGATATATATAGCAGTAACTATGTCACATCAGGCCTTTTGCAGTCAATTTTCATTGCCCTACCAAAGAAACAAGGTGCAGTTGAATGTGAAGACCATCGAATTATTAGTCTTATGAGCCATGTTACCAAAATCCTACTTCGTATTTTTATGAGAATAGTCAGGAGCTATACTTGTGCTTCATAGACTACTGTAAAGCATTTGATAAAGTGAGATACACAGAAATTATAAGAATGCTGGAAGACATCAATATAGATGGGAGAGATCTGAAACTTATCAAAAACATATATTGGCAGCACTCAGTAGCAATGAGGGTTGATTGATTGATTGATTAATCTTTATTTCAAAAGGGTTAAGAATTAGGCACGCAGCTCCGTCTGACATTCTGTTCTTTATCATACATCTTTCACTCTATTCGAGACATAGAGACATAGAGAACTAAATAGGAGCATTCCAAGACATAAAATTGGGAGTGAGACAAGGATGTGTTTTATCTCCTGATCTCTTCTCCTTGTACAGCGAAAACATAATGAGAAATATAGAGAGCTTGCCAGGAATATCAGTTGGTGGGTACAACCGTAACAACTTAAAGATATTCAGATGACACTGTCCTGATTGCTAAAAGTAAAGGAGAGCTACATGCTCTTCTGGACGTCATGGTTCGTGAAAGTAAAAGTAAAGGTCTCAGCCTGAACAAAAAGAAGACTGAAAAGAATAACACCAAAATGTAGCATTACCATCGATGGCACAAATCTGAAACAATTTGATAGATTCAAGTACTTAGGAACGATTATAACAACTGATGGGAAATGTCACAACGGAATAAAATGTGCTCAGGCCAAGTCTGCATTCCAGAAAATGAGGCACGTCTTGTGCGACAGATCCGTATCAATGGTAGCAAGATTCCGAGTACTTAAATGTTACATCGAGCCAGTTTTGTTTTATAGGTGTGAAGCATGGTCTATGAATAAGAGAGTACAGCGAGAAATGGAGGGCGTAGAGATGTGGTTTATAAGCAGGATGATTTCTGAATGTGTCGTGGACAGCTAAGAAAACAAATGAAGAAGTCTTAAGAGAGGCTGGAGTTAAAAACTAAATTATAGCAAAGATCAGAAGCAGACAGGCGAGATTAATAGGACATTTCCTGAGAAGAGGAACATTGGAACACACTGTGGCAACTGGAAACACTGAAGGAAGAAGAGACAGAGGAAGACAGGGAGAGAGAGAGAGAGAAGTTACTGGATGGGCTGTCAATGCAGCTAGGAAGAAAGTCACCAGCGGATCTCATAGTCAAGTGTAAAAACAGGGAATTATGGAGGGAAATGATCGCCTACGCCACGCAGCATGGCACTTGAATTGAAAATATAAATACAATTATCTTTTTTAACTCAGATGATTTCGATTGTTAGAGTATTCATCCCTTGTTGGCCGTACTCTGTGATTTAGATACAATTCAGATTTCAATCAAATACTCTCATAAATCATTCCGTCTTTAAAAAATATGTTTATCCTTAATTCACAGTATGTATGCGAGAAAGCAGTTCTACTTGCATAATGATTATATTTTCTTATTAACAATATCGAACTGCATACTTCTCCCCGACAATACATTCCTTTCTCTCATCTACACTTTTTTTGTAATGTATATGTTTTTAAACCTTGTACAATATCTACTTAGCCGGTCGAAATTTGCAGAAACTAAGAATGCATGGCCAATCAAAATGCAGGCATTTCGTTTTTCTGTCCACTGAGTTAAATGATATTAGATATAAATGTAAAACCCATCCAAGCTAACTGCCCAGGCATTAAAATCTATGGATCAAAATGTGGTTTAATACTTAAACTGTTCAATTCAGTTAGAGACTACTTTCAGCATTCCCTCACACGTACAATGTTACAATCCACAGAATCTGCGTGTGTGGGCAGATATTTAGAAAGAATAGTCTTACGTCTCTGTAAATTACAAAATATCAGCGTTATACTGAATGTGAGCTTCGTCAATGTTTCCCCATTGTTCAGTGTGTTATGAATTAGAAAGAAATAAAACGCGACAACTGCTCTTCTGGCTACAAGGTTGTGCGTTCTCTGTGAGAATAGAGCCAGCCGTGGAGAGGTCGTTTCACATTCAAATCAAGCCGGAATGCAACTAATACCAACGACTATATAATACCGTAGTTTTTAGAAGAGCAACGGCCTACAATATCTTTTGTTTTGTTGGTAACAGTACCAAAACGTGTTCACTTAAATAAAAAAATGCCAGCAACTCACTAAAAAAATATAAACTTTCATTCATGTTTATCCATAATGTATGTATCTGTATATATATATATATATATAGTTTAAGAATTATATATGATCATTCTGTTATTAGCATATTCATTACAATATCATTACATGATTTATGAATTATATATGATCATTTTGTTATTAGCATATTCATTACAATATCATTACATGACTGCTGTTTAAGTATAGTTCTACTGTAGCTACGTATACTAGTGTCTGTAATTAAGTTATATTTGTATCAATGAATTTCAGTACATCTTTTCAATGTATTATTTTTCTCTAGTCGTATATGTCTTTAACGATTATGGGTATTTTACCAGCACTGCGTATTCATTATATGTTGTACACTTCCAGATAAAATTACTTCTTACACCAAAACGTATGTCTGTGGTCATAGTCTGTACCTACATAGTTCTCATGTCCAGCGGAGCCCCGATGTACGTTGTGAACAGACTGGACATGATCTTCTCTCCAGTAAGAAACAGAACTATTCTTGGCCTTGTTTCAACTCCAGATAAAGAAAATGTGGAGAAGTTTACTTATGTGCTCAACAGTTGCTTCCTGCCATTTTCATCTTTTACTGTCATTATTGTCTGCACAACAATACTAGTAATTAGTCTGAGGAGGAGAACAGAATGGAGGAAGAAGTCTGCTGCTACCTTACAGAACGATGTTAACATCCGCAACATGAGGGTAGCCAAGATGGCAGTGATGATCTCAGCTCTTTTTATTTCTTGTTTTATCCCCATATCTGTCGTTATGCTTGTCTTGTCTCTAGAGCCAAGCTTTAACATTTCTGGGAAACATTTCAATATAACATATATCACAGGTGGTATAGGATTAATCATGGAGTGTATAAATTCTTCTGCGAATATAATCATATACTATCACATGAGTGTTAAATATAGAAATACATGTAACAGTATTTTGTTCATGAATAAACGTAAGGAACTGTGAACGATTTAATTTAAAGCGTGTGCTATATTAGCACTGTAACGCTCGTAACAGACATTACAGAACAATCTACTTATCACTTGCCTCCCTCTTCTCTATCAAAATAATACTGTTCTACAATCAACTACAATCAGTGGCCTGGGTAGATGGGTGGCTAGGCTCTCGGTTTACTAATCCAGTGGTGCCCAGTTCAGTCCCAGCAGTGGTTTTTTCTTCTTTTTTGTAAACATCTAAAAAGGCTCTTAGGTCTTCCCAGCATGTAAACATGGGAACGGGAGAAATCTGGGAAGGCAAATGCCTTTATGGCATATAAAGGAGAATTTTACCTTTTACCATCACAATCAACTTCATAGAAGTTAAAGGTACTCACAATATCATGATATTAGTTTCACTTTCAGAAAAAAACGCCTCCTCTAAAGTATTACTATTTTCGATATTTTATTTTAAATACAACTGACAATTACAAAAAATGTGATGTTTATCTTCGAATGAGTGTGTAGTGGTGGCGTAGCAGTGCACTCGTCCGCCTTTCAGAAGGTTCGTGGTTCGATTTCCTACTCGGGCGGAATTTTTTGGAGGACACACATACACGCATGCAAACACACACACACATACAGATATAGTCGGTTCTATAGTGACAGCCTTTGAGCTTGGGACATCTGGAACCTAGGCTTATGAACAAACATAAATATTTCTGCTTTGAGCAAGTGTGAAGGAAAATGTTCGGCTAGAACCCCAACTGCAAGCGAGCAGCGCGAGACAAGAATTTCAAGTTGGTACATCAGAAACACGAGTTCCAAGGACATTCTTTCCTAGTCGTTGACTGGGAACATCAGGGAGTCCGTGCATACAATGGATGTTTTCAGCTAAATCTAAGCCGTCCATCTCTAAATTTTCCACTTGAAAAATGTATATTCTATAAAACATGCCTGGGAAGTTTCAAGGGGTCAGTAGAGTGTGCATGTGTGGGGGTGTGGGTGTGGGTGTGTGTGTGTGGGTGGGTTGGGGTAAGGGTCGGGGCTGGGATCTATAATAGGGTCGCGAGCGGGAAGATATTAATTTTTAAAATTAAAAACAAGATTTCTTTTGGGAAATCCTGCTCCTTTTTATCCAGTCCTAAGTAATAATAATAATCTAACATCTCATTATTCTTTGAAACAGAGGCAGAAGACGCTGTCAGTTTGGCAGTCAAAGACTTATAGCTGACATTCTAGTGTCAAGGTTGACCAACCATAGCCGATGTAGGCATGTCGAACCACTTGATTGCTACCCCTAGTAACAGGCCTAGCCTGGCTAATGGTGCAGGGTTCGCCATAGCCCCATATGGTGGTGGAGTCTGCTAAAGAAGTATGACACATCCCCCGCTTATTAGCTCCACCAAGAACTGAAAACATAGCCGCCATAACGAGCTCCCACTCTGATACGAGGCTGTGGCTCAACATTTTCAAGCATCCGTTGTAAAGAGCACCAGCTCGCAGTTTCCGGCAGACAGAAGAAAAGAAGGAACTGTTTTTCATTGAAACTGAATGTCAATGTTTACAAGAAAAACACTGTTTATATCATATGGGTCTTCAGCTGTTTTTGGTTCGCGGTCACATTGAAAAAAAAAGAAGTTTAGGGACTTCTCCCTTAGAGTAAACAGAAACGCGTTTTTATAAATGGGAAACAACGAGGCCTTCGTACGGTAAAGTAAGGGAACACAGTTTTGTAGAATTAGATCTCGAAAAAATCGTAGACAAAGCGCTTTAGTGAGACGTGAGAGAAAGAAAAATCACAAGAGAATTACCTGGGATTTGAACACAGACTCCGGTAGGACGAGCAGACGTCTAGCCAAGAGAGAACAGACTACTAACTCTTCTACTAGCACCTCCAAAGAAAACCTGTTTTGTAAGTATAGTCATTAGTAACTGTTCAGTAGACACGAAGGATCGTGACACCCGGAAAAACTAGATTGTGACACAGATATTCGTCTACGACTTTTTCGAGGTCTAATTCTGCAAAACTGTGTTCTCTTATTTTACCATACGAAAGCCTCGTTGTTTCCTATTTGTATAAAAAAACTCTTCCTGAAACTACACATGAAACTAACTTCATGTAATAAGTACTCGATCGTTTGTTATTGTTGTTCAAGTTTGCACCAGACATAGCAGGAGACCGTGTGTATGTTTGTCTAAAACGTTGGTACCTGCTAGAGAGACTGAATCTAAGCTACGGAATTTCTGTGTCACGACCTCGTTTCTTTCCGGGTGTGACGATCCCTCGTGTCTACTGAACAGTTACTAATGACTATGCGTACAAAACACCTTTTATTGGAATTGCTAGTAGCGTAGTTAGTTAGTACGCTGTTCTCTCGTGGCTAGACGATAGCTCATCCTACCGGAGTCTGTGTTCGAATTCCAGGTAATTCTCTTGTGAGTTTTCTTTCTCTCATGTCTCACTCACTAAAAGTGTTTTGTGTGCGATTTTTTCGAGGTCTAATACTACAAAACTGTGTTCTCTTAAACAGTAGTGGCTTAATGAAAGACATAGGCAACATCTTAGAGATAACCATCAGGCTTGTTTTAGCACTGCTAATGGTTACACTGGTTATAACCGAATGAAGTTCTGTAGGAACTGGAAAAAATGTTAAAATGTGGTCTAAGTAGGAGATCTGCAAAGAATAGGACCACTGTACCCTACCACGCATGATCGTAAAAGGCGACTAAGGAGGGTTCGGCATAGGGCCAGCAACCATATCTGGTAAAAAAAACTCTCAGACTGCTACAGAAACGGAAGCAAGGGAAAAAACAAATGCACATTTGTGGAGGGCCCTTGCGGAAGCCCCATGTGCCCTGGGCACTTAAGGTTCAGAGAGAAGTGGGAGTATCAATGATTTGTTAAATTGAAATTTCAATGGCGAGTTGATAGTGATTATATATCATCCTAGCTCATCGTGTAGAATTTGGTCATGTTTATGAACAATTCTAGACTTAATAAACAAACATCCACCTCAGAAAGTGAAGCAAAGAATTGCATGATGGGATGAAAGTGTTTCAGATATATTCCATATCATGCCTGGTAAGAGGTGGCCTATATGCTATATGTGTGTAGAGCTACCCGACGTCACATTATTGTAGAGTATTTAAAGCGAAAATCTTCAGAATACATGTGTTGACTATATGCATGTCTATGTTTATTGTTTCTTGGTTTATAATACATTATAAAAAAGATATGGTAATATATTTTGAGATTTCATCTATTAAATGCCGATGAATAAAAACAATTTAACGATTTGTGTAGGCCTATACTTTTAAATGACCATTCACATTAAAAAGGGGTCTTTCCCTTTCTTCGATAATTTCTAAATAAAACCCAAGGCTCTGCTTAAAATAAAATAATGTCGTTTTAGAGAAAATATACCAAAACTTGCTTGGATTTTGTCCTGAATCCAAACATTGTCTCATAAAAAGGCAGCTGATACACTTGAGTCTGCTCACGTGAATAGGGAACGACATGTTCCCCCAGGAAGTGTAACAGAGTGATTATATGTTAACTAAATAGCTTTCTTGTAGTTCATTCGTTATCATATAGAGTGCTACTGTTGATACACTGAATAAAACACTGACAAGAGCGGAAAAGAAGACTGACATCAAATCCCTTGATGAGATTCAGACGCTCGCAGAGAACACAGACTCATTGGCGACACGCATTGCCATTTCAGACAGCACAAGAGGAGTGTACGATTGTTATAATGTATCACATAGTAGTGAAAGACAAACTTGGAATTTAAGTCTCTATGCCATATATAAATTAGGAACAGAATAGGCCAAGCAAAGACAGCATTTCAGAGAAACATATTAGCTAACACATCTTTATCAATGAATGTTAGAGAACGAGTCCTAAAATGCTATATTGAACCTGTCTTGTTATATGGAAGTGAATCATGGACAATAGGCAAGTCTGCACAAAAATCATTGGAAGCAGCAGACATGTGGTTTATTAGAAAAATGTTGCGAATCCCCTGGACAGCAAAAATAACTAATGAAGAATGTATGAGAAGAGCTGGAGAGACAAAAAACCTTGTCAGAAAGATAAGAGAGAGACAATGTACTTTCATAGGACATGCAATGAGAAGAGGGGGCATTGAAAATATTATAACAACAGGAAAAATAGAAGGAAGAAGATCAAGAGGAAGACCAAGAGAAATGATACTGGACAGTCTGACGGGACGGTGTGAGAGGAGATCACTAACTGAACTGATGGCCTGCATGAAGGATCGGGTACTCTGGAGAAGCATAATAGCCAACGCCAGTCGGCACGGCACCTGATGATGATGATGATGTCATATATTATATATAATGGACGATGAGTGCGTTTTATTGCACAGTTTATTGTTTCTTTCTCTATGTCACGCGAACTAGTACACCTGTACTATTAAAACATAAATTCCTATTGCTCTTGACTCATCCAATTATAATTCCTCGTTGGAATTGTTTTTTATATTTCTCAAAGAAGCATAGAATGGGTAACTGAAATGTCCACTTTATTTCTTTAAAATCATGCTAGAATCTACAGAAAATAGCTCGAAATGTTTTCCTGTACTTAGTACTCATATAGTAGTATATGAAAATATTAACAGAGGAGTTAACAGATTCCAGTAGAATCGATATGCCAAAGACTATTATCCCTATATTTACATACTTACCACCAACAGTTATTGATTGTTCAAACGCCACTGTAAACAATAAAATTGTACTGGGCAAAAAACAAATGATGAACAGAGTAGAAATCATCACAACCATTTTGGCAACTTTGTGCCCGCGGTTCGCTTTCCCAGCTTTGGTACTCGTTGTGGCAGTTTCAAGCCACTTGCTTCTCCTATTGAGCGAAATAACCAGGATAACTGTGGAGATAATGATGACCACGAAAGCAACGAATGGCAAGAAAAAGTTGTTTATTATATATGAAACTCTCTCAACGTTTTCTCGATCTGGGTTATAAACAATGCCAAAAATAGTTCTGTTTCTCGAAGAAACGAACTTCATGCCCATCCTGTTCACCACATACGTCGGTGTAGCTGCAAAGATGAGAACTGCGTAGACACAGGCAATAATAATCACCACTTGGTTTTGGGTGACTATGCTTGTAACCTAAGAGAGTTATTCAATCACTATGTAAACAACAATGTAACATTAAGTATCATTTATGCTAACTCTTTTGTAGAGAACGATAAAATATTGACACTATTAATGAAGTTTATTTTTCTTTACAGAATGGTAATCACAATGTAGTTTTGCTAAAAACCGAAAAATATTCCGAGAGAGAGACAAACAGACAGACAGACAGACACAGAAACAGAAACAGCAAGAGAGAAAGACAGAGTGATATATATATATATATATATATATATATATATATATATATATATATATGAAATGCTAGCTACAGGTTGGAAGTCAGAAAGTAGTATGATTTTGTTTCAGTACATGTACATAGGCAGGCTGATCTTTTATTCAGTATCTTCATTCCTGACTAACAAAGCAGGCACACCATCATTCTCGTGCCTTTAACTTGCTAATGGTATTTTGTGCGCCACGTTTCAACTTTTGGCAACAAGGACACAACTGCTGGATTATAAAAAAAACTTCCACGTGAACTATTCATAATTTACTCCTCTTGGGCTTGTTAAGATACCTAATAAATAAATATATACAGGTACCACTAGATCCACGATGAACTGTAAAAGCCAAAAGGGCGTAGGATCAACACAAAATGCTACACCACAAACCCACATAATTAAATACATAATAGCCTACATTCAATTCAAGTGATATGCCGTGTGGCGTAGGCGATCATTTCTCTCCACAATTCCCTGTCTTTAGACTTGATTATGAGATCCGCCGGTGGCTTTCTTCCTAGCCACACTGACAGCCCATCCAGTAACTTCTCTCTCTCTCTCTCTCTCTCTCTCTCTCTCTCTCTCTCTTCCTCTGTCTCTTCTTCCTTCAGTGTTTCCAGTTGTCACAGTGTGTTCTAATTTTCCTCTTCCCAGGACATGCCCTATAAATCTCGTATGTTTGCCTCTGGTTCTTTGCTATAATTTGATTGTTTTTTAAAACCCAGCCTCTCTTAAGACTTCTTCATTTGGGTTTCTTGGCTGTCCATGGTAACTTCAAATCCTTCCTATAATCCACATCTCCATGGCCTCTATTTCTCGTTGTACTCTCTTATTCATAGACATGCTTCACACCCATAAAACAAAACTGGCTCGATGTAACATGCTTTGATAGAAATCTGATTTGTGAATTATATTTTATTGTAACATTACTAGTAGTTTCTTGGAAAACTCCAACAGAGTAACCACTAGTTATTTCGAACCTTTTGACGGACAGAGGCTAGATTAATAATGGTGTACTGCTAGTTAAACACAATTTTTCAGAGTCTCATATTCTCAGTCGTAAATATCTTTACTTAGCTCTGCATAATTTCCCCATACTATCATCAATTACAACTTAATGAGTTTACCTTAAAATTTGAGTAGAGCTTTATATTTTCACCAACGCTAATACACGGGTTGATCACATTCGCTGTATTCCTACGCGTTATGGATGTTCCAGTGTGTGCTAAGAGAACAAATGTACCAACCTGCAGGGGCGCTATGATACACAGGCATCTCTCCAGTGTAATTAAAGCAGTGACCCAGCTGCTTACCCTGGTGAAGGTAACGTGGGTCAGGCCAGCTGTGGCATAAGATGTTTCCAAGACGTCGAAAGGTGGGTCTGCGTCTGCCACAGCTGGAGTATAGAAAATGTCCATCCAAATGACTGTTACGAGACAGCCCAAGTCAGAGATTGCCAAACCTAAATATAGAACAGTGGCAACATAATACACGACATAGATTTTTCGTTATTTATTATTATTGAGAAGTGAGAAATATTCTTGGTTTTCTCATTACTGAAGATTGTATAAAGTTTAAGCTTCTCTGTTCAACAGCAGTAAACTAGATCAAAGGTCTTGTTGATCTTGACCTTCGCGTCACATTTTCTGCGTCACTGCTAACCGTCTTATTGACAGTACATTCCAGTGTCTTGCTATGGGGTAGTGGTATATGGTTACCCACTTCTATAGCTCGGTCCACTGGAGATCCCAACTTCTATAGATGAGTCAACTGGAGATCGCCCACTTCTATAGCTCGGTCCACTGGAGATCCCAACTTCTATAGATGAGTCAACTGGAGATCGCCCACTTCTTTATATGTGTCGACTTGAGATCTCCTTCTATATGTGGATCCACTTCAGATTGTCCATATCTATAGCTAGGCTGACTGGAGATCGCTCATATCTATATCTAGATCATATGTACTAGTCTGTTCACTGGTTCACTAGTAGTTCAAGACCCCACATAATAACAAATAAGTGAAGATCAAACTACTAATCTTTCTGACGAAGTTAGTTAAAACCTATTTAATTCTTACCTAAAAGACTAATGTTGACTGGATCCTGACAACCTTGTCTGACAAAGCATACAATATTGATGATGTTTGAACCAACCCCAAATAATGCGATAACTTGACACACAACGGCGTAGTTAAACCACACAAAGATTTGTCTTGCTTCATCATTCACGCCACCAAAATCACTAAATGAGGCAGGCGTAGTGAGGATCTCTTGACACAACATTCTAACTTTGTTGGATGAGTCAGTAAAGAGAAAACCAACCGAAAATCCTAACTTTTCTGTTACTTTTTTCATTAGACGTCACAGTAACAGTCAATTTTTTTTTCAGATAGATACAACTGCAGAACTAATCTATAAATGTGTACAAAGAATAGGAAAATAAAAACAAGTGAGAGAAAAAAAAATGAAAAATCGGAATTACCTTTAAAATGGCATTAATGGTTTAGAAACTGTGTAAGGTATATCCTATCTTACCGGATTTTCAGAGTGTGTACTAACCGAACTAACATTTACCACATGACTGCCTGAACCACATTTCAAAGTTTGTGGACACGATTTCACTTTGCACAGCCTGCTCACTTAATTATGACTACTGAATACATAATATGATATATATATATATATATATATATATATATATATATATATTTGGCCAAAAGAATGGAAAATAACTGTATTGTTACCACTGCCAAAAAAGGGTAACCTGAAATTATGAACAAACTATAGAACTGTTGCCCTGATTAGTCATATAGAACTGATGCCTTGATTAGTCATGCCAGTAAAATTATGTTAAAATCTTAATGGGTAGACTTTGTAAGAAAGTAGAAGACAGGTCAATATGGTCCAAGCTGGTTTCAGGCAAGGAAGAGGATCAAGATCATATATTCAATATACGATTAATAATTGAGACAAGCAGATAGTTTAATGTTAATGTATATTTATCCTTTATAGACTACTCAAAGGCATTTGATTGTGCCTGGGAAATAATGGACACAACGGTATTTCCCATACATTTGATACAATTAATATCACTGCTGTATTTAGACTAACAGGCGTCAGGAAGAATAAATGGTGAAACAACAACTTGGTTTGACATAAAACAAGGAGTCCGTCAAGGGTGCATATTGTCGCCCTACTTATTTAACTTGTATACTGAAAATATAATGGGGAATGTTAGAGAAGATCTAGACAAAGAATATTACGATGCCATAACAATTGGAAGTTATGAAATACCAGAGATTAGATATGCTGATAACACAGCATAAAAAGGAATGTAAAAACGTATTATGTCGGTCCGTAAGAACAGCGAAGAACAGAACCTCTATCTTAATGCAAAGAAAACTAAATTGATGACAACTGACAAAATAAACAAGACAGATGAAATATGTATCTTATCTTATATATCTTATATCTTATATCCTTCCCGTGCCGTTAGACGTCACATAGGGCTCGCAAAGTAGTTCGCCAATTTTTCCTGTCTTCGGCGAGTCTTTCAACCTCATCAAAGGATTTTATGCCTGTTAACTTGGCCTCTCTTAATAATGTTCTCTTCAGAGTTTCACGCGGTCTGCCCCTTTTTCTTCGGCCTGTTGTGTTCCACTTGATAGCTTGTTTTGGGATTCTCTGATCATTTCTTCTTATCAAGTGGCCAACATATGTCCATCTCCTTTTCCTGATCACCCGTGAGACTGGTTGTTGTTCAGTCATCTGTCTTATCTCTGCATTGTTCTTGAATTCATTCCACTTGATGCCGAGTATTTTCCTTAGGCATTTGTTTTCAAAAGAGTCTAATTTCTTTTCTATTTCTTTAGTTGTTTTCCAGCTTTCGCATGCATAAATGAGGGTGGATATTACATTTGAATTGAATAGTCTTAACTTGGTTTTTGTGCTTATAACTTTTGAATTCCATATGTTCTCAAGATTCTTGAAGATTGATGCTGCTTTTGTAATTCTGATCCTAACTTCCTTTCTAGTGTCACCATCCTGGTCTATGTAGCTGCCAAGGTATGCAAATTGATTGACTTCTTCAATATCTGTCCCTTCTATGTGTTTTTTCTTGCATGGAATTAACATTATTGCTGATAAGAGTTATGTCATCAGCAAAATCAAGATCTTCTAGTTGGGTCCCATGTACCCAGTCAATACCTGTGTTACCTGTGCAGCATTTTTTCATTATGAAGTCTATTGTAATCCCAAAAAGTAAAGGAGACAGTATACATCCTTGTTTCACGCCTGTTTCAATCTGGAACCATTCACTCAAATATGTATCAGTGAGTTAAAATTGGAAGAAATTGAGAGTTTTGAATATCTTGGATCACTACTAACTAATAATGGAGATAGTATGAGGGAAATATTGGAGGTTATGAAATACCAGAGATTAGATATGCTGATGATACAGTATTACTGTCCACAACACAAAAAGGAATGAAAAAACTAATTATGTCAGTCCGTAAGAACAGCGAAGAACAGAACCATTATCTTAATGCAAAGAAAACTAAATTGATGACAACTGACAAAACAAAGGTAGCTGACATATGTATCAATGAGGACAAACTGGAAGAAGTGGAGAGTTTTGAATATCTTGGATCTCTTCTAAGTAATAATGGAGATACAAATCAGGGAATTTAAAAGGAGGATATCTATCGCTCTTCAGAAAATAAAATAAATAAAGAATATGTGGAGAGGAGCAGACAGAACAACAAAAATAAGATTTTAAAGACATGCACCTTTCCCATCGCAACATATGCCTGTGAGACCTGGACGCTTAACAAAACAGCTGAGAAATACATATATGTATTTGAATGTAAATGCTACAGAAGAGTTCGTCAAATATCATGGGCACAAAAAAAAGAACAAATATATCCATACTACAAGAACTTAATATTGAAGAAAGCTGGCTAATAAAAAGGATTAAAGAGAGATAACATGGAAGGGTACATAATGGGAAAAAGAGAGGGAGACCAAGACGAAGATGGCTGCAAGACATTATTGATGATCTGCAGATCGATGCAACAGCAGTAGGCCATCTTCCTCACAACCGAGAGGTCTACAGGAGTGCTGCTAGTGTGGCAAAGTTCCGCAAGGGACATACAAATGAATGAATATATATATATATATATATATATGTGTGTGTGTGTTTGTGCGTGTGTATTGTATAAGGTACATAAAAAATAAATACACTTCCATTACTTTAAAGTGCCGAATTAGTACTTAATTTTGTTTCAGTTTTCCTGCATCGACAAAGTAAACTTCATCGGTGTGTCGATATAATATAAAGAGTGTATAGTTTAGATAGCAGCTGACACATGCAGACACATTGTCAGAAAATATCCCTCACTCATTAAAGGGCCTATTCCAAGCCGACATACACTTCCGTAATCTTACATTCTTGAGAACAACTCTGCTGTATTACTTATCTATATCGTAAAAAGACGGCTCTGCTTCGTCAAATTAGTCGTTTAATGTGAACTAAAGAACAACAACCGTTACAAGAACACAGATTGGTTAAAGTGAGATTACCATAAATGAATCTATTTACAGTCATGATGAAAATACTATTTCTTTCAAACAACGGAAGATTTTTGGAGACTTAGGGAACGAAGTAATCAATGGCTGGAGGTTTTTTTTTTTTCAGTACAAGTAGAAAATAACACATGGCCTCATCTGCTTTTGATAATATATTCTCCTTTACCTTTGCACGTCGTGCGTGGTGAAGAGTAATATTAATGCGACTAACTTCCATGTGATATTTTTCCTTTCAGACATTGCCAGTTATTTGTAAAGTGTAATGCAGTGGGTAAAGCTGGGGCACCATCCTCAACCCAGCACGTCACAGGTGGCGGATGGTGAAAGTCCTCCAGATATAGAGGATCCCTGTGAATAAGGGTTTACACAAAAAAGCAGGCGCGGGCCAACTGGTGGTAGTCTCATAGAGCGAGGTGGGTAGTAGGTGGCTCTACTACTCCTATAAAGTGGCTCATGTGCTCAGTGAAGGGAATACCAGGCAGGTAAGAGGCGCCCTAAAGCCTCACGCTCCCGTTGCTTTACAGGTAGGACATCAGTCCAAAGGCTAGTGGAGAGTCCGTACACAAACCGACATAAGGCAACGGAAAACCACTGTTGTAGTTCCCAAGAACAGTTATGCTTGAACAGAGCAATCGATTCATCATGAACGACGTTAATGGATGTTCCTCTGGAACAGCTTCGTCAGGTAAGACACCTCACGAGCCACATGTGAGGCCAATAGGCATCAGGCTACTGGTGGCAAAACTAACAAGTTAAAAATAGCAACATGGAATGTTAAAACTTTTATTTCAGGCTGGAAAATTAGAAAAATGTAAAAAGGTCAATATAAAAGATGAGATCAACATAGTAGAAATGAGTGAAGTTAGATGAACAGGTGCAGGGAAGATAAACTCTAATAACTGTACAATAATATATTCAGGAGGTGAGAAACATGAACGAAAAGTAGGAATAATATTTGACGAACAAACAGCTAGGACAATTGTAGGATATTTGAACATCTCGGACTGAGTCCTGCTAGCCCAACTGAAAGCACGACAAATAAACATAACTATTACACAAGTTTACACTCCAACAGCTGATAGTTCTGATTAAGATGTACATATATTTTATAATGAAACAGAGACAGCCCTGAAACATACAAAGCCATATGAAGTTACTTTAGTAATCATTATCATTCATTTGCATGTCCTTTGCAGAACTTTGCCTCCCAAACAGCACTCCTGTAGGCCTCTCGGTTGTGAGCAAGATGGCCTGCTGCTGATGCATCCAACTTTAGTAATAGGAAATGTTAATGTCAAATTAATTTGGTAAAAGAAAAACAACGCTGGCGGCTATGGACTGAGGGAGAGGAATGATAGAGGTAGTAAATTAATTGAATGGGCAAGAATACATAGCATGGTTGAAGGAAACACCTGGTTTAAGCAACATCCCCGAAGACTGGCAACGTGGTGCAGACTAGACAAAAAGACGTTTAACCAGATAGACTACGTATTAATCAACAAACGACTCATGAATGCATAACTGACAACAAGAAATATTCAATGAAAAGAGGGGGCTTTGAAAATATAACAACAGAAAAAATAGAAGTAAGAAGAGCCAGGGGAAGACCAAGAGAAATGATATGGACAGTCTGACGAGATAATGTGAGAGGAGATCATCAACTGGGCCAATGGCCTGCATGAAGGATCGTGTACTGTGGAGAAGCATAATAGCCAACGCCAGTCGCCACGGCATCTGATGCTGCTGCTGCTGCTGATGATGATGATGATGTAGTGTGCTAGTGTAGAAAGAATGTTTTCTTCCCGTCTTCAGAGATAGTTTTTGTTTCCTAACATTAATGTCTCAGGTTCCATTTTTTATAACTGGGTTCTGGCAGTGAGTTACCAAACCATTACTATGCATGAGATGACAGTTGACTAGGAACTGAACAACTCACATCTCCAGTCTTGTCGCTTTCCCTTTTTAGATTACTTGATCTATTTATATCTTGGACTATTATATTCTCAGCGAAGTATCTTTCAATCGTCGTTTAGTATAATGGTCTAACGTCTTTACTTGTCTGAACATGAATATAAACAAGGTACAACATTATTTATCAGATGGCGAATAGAAATCAGCAAATAAACAGTCAGCAACGTTTCGGTTTCTTTGCTCGGGTTTTACTTAACAGAAAGAAGAGAGGCTTTATTTAATTCGAGACACGTTAACAATCACAGATTCTCTATGTGTACGTCGTAAAGTATGATTCAACTTATATTTCACATAGCTTATCATTATTTGATGACCAGAAGTATAGTTCGTAGTGTCAGTTTCGACAACACCAGCAATTTGTTAGTTGCAGTTCAGTGAAATGTTTGTTGTTGTCAACAACGGAGAGAATGCTAATATTCACTGACATTTGTAAGTAACGTATACATTCAGGAAACAGGTTAGATATTATCCAAAACATGATTTAGTTTGAGCAGCTGCAAACAGTGACTTATAAAATAGGTTTATTTGTAAGAATAACAGCTTACATCAGAAATCACGGTGGAGATTATTATTCACAATCTTGTCTTGTCAGAATTAATGACAGCTCATAGTGATCCCGCCCCTTGAACTGTTTGACATATGCAGGAAGTTACGGAGTTCGATATGTCACGAGGGGATGTAACTCCAGCCGTTCTCAGACATGTCATGCCGCCCTTTTTTCAGTTGTCAGTTTAAACAATGGCTTGGATATTCAATTTATTAAGCACAATTCTAAGTAATAATTATTGCAATAAAAATGTGATGTAGATATTTTTAGCTCATACTAAAATTGTCTCTTCTTCTATAGCCCTACCAAAGTAGTCAATGGTGGATAGTTCAAGGTTAAAAACATGAGTCACTTAGCATATTATCTAGTTTAATTGTAATACATTTTCTCATAATAATCTTTGTAACTCGGCATCATGTGTCTTAGTCATTGGACACAGAGAGAGAGAGAGAGAGAGAAAGTAAACAGACACAAGACCCTTATATTTTGGCTCGCTGAAGTTTACCATATGTAAGGATAGCTTCTGAAGTGAGGGGCTTACAGACGTATATGAGAAATTTGCTGCGGGTTATTGAAAGAAAAGTGCATATAGCTGTAAACGTATGTTACCATAACAACCAACGGCACCATATATGTAAACTTATCTTGTGCTATGCCCACATACTGATGACAATTTAAGGGAAGGACAGGACCAAAACTCATCTAAAACCCACATATCCATGGCCAATATATATATATATATATATATATATATATATATATATATATATATATATATACATGATGCCGTGTATTTTATCCTAGTAGGGAATCCTGGATTGTATTGTTGGACTTAGGAATGGCGACACCAGTACGGTAGTACACTGGCCATGGACTGTGGGTTTCAGATGAATTTTGATCCTGTCCTTCCCTTAAATTGTCCCCAATATGTGGACTTAGCGCCAGCTAAGTTTACATATATGGTGCCTTGGGTTTACATTTAAAAGCTTATGTTTACAGATATATGCACTTTTGGTGAAGTAATAGTTGTCATAGCAGCATAAACGGGATGGCGACTGCAGTAAAACTGGTCTAAATAAAAAAGGTAGATAGAGGTGTATGTTGCAGTTTTGCAAAGTGAGGGAGGGAGTGAGTAAGGTGAGAAAAAACGAATAGAAAGTATGAGAATGTATAAATGAAAAACATACAACATCCGATATTTCGGCGTGAGCCTTTTTCGAGGATTACATGCACACATATATGGGCCGTGTGTTTATCCTCCTGATGGAATATTGTATGCTGGATAATTTTTATCATGTACATTTCTTAGTTACATATATGGTGCCGTGTTGGTGTTTAACGTCCGGAAATACTGTTTGCCAGACACAATTTTGTTATCGTGTACAGTTCTATATTGGTCATTTTTTTAATAAAATGTTAATTTTTTAACAGGCATGCCCGACAAATTTTAATGTAAGTAGCATGTGTATTTTCTAAAATTGACGTTGTTAAATTTTACATTTTTGGTAAGGTCAATCAAAGAGACATATGGGCTAGAATGGTTGAAAAAAAAACAACGGAGAGCCGAGACAAAGAGACACATGAAGCTGTCACCGGAGACGGAGATCAAAGAGACACATGAAGCTGTCACCTGAGACGAAGATCAAAGAGACAGCGTAGGCGTGCCCGGCGCCGTCTAGGAAGATATATCTGGTGGTAGTGTGTGTGTGTGACCGAAAGTTCCAGCATGTGTCACCAATTAGGAAGGACGAGAATTACGAAAACACAAGAAAATAGAAGGGTGGCCAAAAAACAGTTGAAGTTTGACATGTGAGAACGAAGATAATTCATATACAGGGAATACGGACAGAGTTCTCGAAAGAGGAGTAGTTTGGGGGGGGGGGGGAAGGGGAGGGGATGAAACAAAAATGAGTTAATTGGATGAATTAAAGACAGATGATATAAATTTTTCTTAAACAGAAACAGTTGCGAAGTGGATGTTGTATCATGGTAATGATGAAAGATAAACATTGTGATGTATTATGAACATTATGTTTGATTATGAAAATGAACAGTTTAATTTTATGTTATTAACATTGTGTCTAATTATGAAAAAATGAATATTTTGATGTTGTTTATGAACAGCATCTATACTATTAAGAATCACATATGGATGGAAAGAAAAAACAAGTCATGTCAGAGATTATGCCATTAGTATTTATTCAAGAACATTCAGAACTGTTTCAGACTGTGAACATTTTGACTTTGTGTTATGAACATGGGGTCTAGGATGAATATGCACATAAGAGAAAAATAGATGTTGTCAAGGAGGTGGAGATTATGAATGGCCACGCGAAGCTAATCGGGTGTACGACAATGGGTGGAGCGTCGTTGGTCACGTAATCCGGGGTGGGAAGGATTCATATTTGAAAGAAAGTAAATCAGCAATATAACTTGTTCAGTTCTACCTTGTTTTGTAAATTAAAATACTACCGTAGTTAGAAATGCCAGACACCTTGAAGTTGTCCACTATAACTATTTTGTCAAGGTGAGGGAGAATGTGGGCAAGGATACAAGGCTAAGAATAGCGTAGGCGCGGGGCGTGGCGCATTAACCCAAGTAGTATCTTTGAGTCCTATACATAGGAAGATTGTTGGCACGCAGACAGAGAGAAGATTGAGAGTTTTATGGCGGGCTGAGTTCGTTCGTCTGGCCATGTATCGTGAAATACTCAGCGCCTGCCAACACACACTGTTTCATTATATTGTGTTATGAAAATCATATGCGATGTGGATTATATCTTCTCGTAGCATTAGGAAATTCTATCACATTCATGGTTGATCGTCAGAAGTTGAACGGACACATCTCTAGTCCATCAAGGCCTTCGTTCACATGGCTGTTAGACATGTATATGTCGAGATGTTATTCTAGAGATACATAACCTGGCTGCAGCATCTGCGCGCAATTAGGCGACTAGCAATGGAAATTGTGAAGCGGGGAGATGGAGTGAATATTTCAGTGCATTAGCACACCAGGATGTGTAGTATTGTTCCAGTGCATTAGCAAAACTAGAAGATCATGATATATATGTGGAGAGGAGCGTGGCAGTAGTGCTGTAATTGCAGAAGTGTAGTGGCACATCGCGATCCTGGAAAACGAGTATCTCATGGATCAGCAGTAGTCTAGAATAAGTGCGATGGCACCAATGGATAAATGTGTGTGACTTAGATTATGGGGGAGAGGACAATGGAGGTCATTCCAGCATCAGGCACATATAGATTTAATTTTATCGTTAGAGAGTTACTATGTTACATTGATGATATATGACTTGCTGTAATATGTTACATTGATGAAATATATCTTGCTGTAATATGTTACAATGGTGATATATGTCTTGATGTAATATGTTACATTGATGATATATATTTTGCTGTAATATGTTGAATTGATGATACACATATTTATGTCATGCTTGTTATCATGATGATATATGCGGATGTCCTGTGTATGTCATGTACGTGGTGACGCCAAGTGATATATGTAGAGACTTAATAAAATGGCTGTAATTTGGTAATGGACTCGGAAATATGTATTTCATGTTCCTATGAAGTATGGGTGTACATGTGTGTGATTTGATGCATGACTGGCATACAGTATCCTGGGAGGGGAATCCTGGCTTGTAGAGTTGGTTTTAGGAATGGCCACCCCAGTACGATAGTACATCCGCCATGGATGTGTGGGTTTCAGACGAATGTTGGTCCTGCTCCTCCTTTAAATTGTCCCCAGTATGTGCTAAGTTTACATAAGGTCAGCCAATGTCACTGTGCTGAAAGAACTCTAAAGCTTTTTTTGGGGGTGGGGGGGAGCTGGAACAAATATACTACTGGACAAAAGTTAAGGACCGGTCATTATTTTCAAGCATATGGTTATTTTAATTGTCGTACTAAAACTGTAAATAATTTATTGTAGAATCTTGATTAAATTTCATTCTCAGGCAGTCCACTATGTAGCCGGGGCATAAACAACGCCAAATGTTTTCCTAACAACAAGTGTAAAATTCACGTGCAGCAGAATCGTCCTAGACAAAATGTTAGGGCTTTTTTGAAAGTGTCGGCATGACTAGCAGGTAATTAAATCGTGATGATTTGTGCTGTAGGTGAATAGGCATCCTTACAGAACACGTCTCAAATTCCAATAATTTTTATTAAAGCTGTTTTAGGGTAGTTTTGTCACTTGAAAAACACCACGGCACGCGAAAGCGTTTTAGCACCTTTGAACGTCATCCGGTCATAGCCTTGATTGAAAGCGGTTTATCTGACCGTGAAGTTGCACGGCGTTCGGGGATGTCCCATTCTACCATCCAAAGGCATTTGGAGCGATTTCGCGCAACCAGAGGAGTAGAAGACAGGCATCTTTCAGGCCGACCTCGTTGCACGAGTAGACAAGATGATATAAACCTACAGCTGTCAACACTTCACAACCGGACAGTAACGTCTTCCACTCTAAGAAACCAGCTAATGAATACGGCAAACGCCAATGCTAGCGGAAGAACAATTCGCAGGCGTTTAAGAGAATTTGGGCTAGCTTCTCGACGACCAGTAATAAGAATACCTCTTACTCCAGCTCACCGATGAGCTAGAGTTACCTGGTGCCGGCAGCACATCCGTTGGACGAGGTGTCAGTTTGGTGAAATTCTTTTCACGGACGAATCCCGCTTCAGTATGTCCTTCAATGATGGCACAGTCCGTGTTTGGAGAAAGCCAGAGGAACGGTTCCATGACGCCACTATCCAAGAGGTGGATCGTTACGGAGGGGGATCAGTCATGATCTGGGGTGGCATGAGCAGGCACGGCAGGACTCTCTTCCATGTGATTCATGACACTCTAACCGCCCAGCGATACTTGAATGAAATTCTGCAACCCATTGTCAAGCCTACCTTGCACGCCATGGGTGCAGGGGCAATCTTACAAGACGATAACGCAAGACCACATCGGGGTCGTGTCGTAGAAGATTTTCTTCAACATCAAAGGATCATTACAATCGATTGGCCAGCTCTGTCGCCCGATCTGTCGCCCATTCAGCACTTTTAGGATGTCCTGTGCTGACGGGTTTCGACAAATCATCTTCCACCTGTTTACGTCACCCAGCTGATCCTTTACCTTACACAAGAATGACAAGCCATTCCAAAGAATGTCCTAACAACCCTGGTTAACTCGATGAGGCAACGGTGCGTCGAATGTCTGGCAGCGAACGGTGGTCACACGCGATACTGACATGTTTGTTGTTTGAAGACCACTCTTGTTAACTTTTAGACGAGGGGTGAGTATTCTTATTCCGATTTACAAATGAAATGATTGAATTTGTTCAGTTTTAAATGCTGTTTTCTTTGGTACTAATGGCTTGTGTATATATATATATATATATATATATATATATATATAACGTACTTGTAATGGCCGCACGCCAGGTGTAAATCGTTCTACATTGAATTCATTTCTAACCCTAAAGTCAGAGTGTTGAAGACATTTAAAATGGCAGTGTTTAATTTTATTTATTTCGCTTAAAAGTGGCTCACGTGTGTTCTGCAGTTTTTTCACACTGCTTCTATAACATTCAAAATATCCCTTCCTCATGTTTTATTTGGCTTTCTATGCTTTCGCTTCCTTTGAGGGTTCTATATCAAAGTCTGTCGTGCTATGACTATCTTCTTTCTCAGGGTGCCCGACCTACCTATATTTTTAACTGTGATCTGTATATTGGTTTGATCTTATTCTGTTTGTCTCGGGATCTCTTCATTTCTGATCTTGTCCCGCTATATAATCTTAAGGATCCTTATCAGACAAGTGTTTAGAAATATCACTATCTTCTTTTGCTAAGCTGTCTCCACTATATTCCATGTGTCTGAGTCAAAGAATAGCACAGTTGTCACTGTTATATTGAAACATTTTAGTTTTGTACTGGTCTTCGTAAAAACCTGTGAAAGCTGACATGGTTGTTCTGTCAAAACTACTTGGCGTTTCAGTTCGTTACATAAAGCAAACATTATTTAATGAGTTCTTGTTAACAACAATGCACAAAATCTACCACAGTGTCACTACAGAATGCCAGCGCTGTTCATGTTTTATTGTTTTAATTTTTCATTGTGCGCCAGTTCGTGTAATACATCTACAACAGATAACTTTCTTCTTTATCTATAGCCCACTGAAAGAACATTATATCTCTCTGATTTCAGCATTTGCGTTATGCGTTTCCTGTCGTTGGTTCGCCCTGTTATCAATTACCTGAAATAGAAAATCGTAATTACTTGTTCAAAGTAGATCAGCCAGATTCTTCATACTTTCTCTACAATATCTAGCATCCTTGCGTGTTAATTTTGAGAAAAAAGCCGATCATTTAACCATTTAGCAAAACATACTTCATTTTTCTACTAGCCTAACTATAGTCTTGATAAGGTGGTTTCTACTAGCCTGTCTATAGTCTTGATAACATTTTCTATAGGCAGTATATAGTCTTGATAAGTTGGTTTCTACTAGTCAGTCTATAGTCTTGATAAGTTTTTTTTTTATATTATCCTGTCTATAATCGTGATATGTTTTTCCACTAGCATGTCTATCGTCTTGGCTAGTTAATCCGGTCATATGTTTTGATTCTTCACAGTGGCATGAACATATGATCAATTAGACGCTGTAAACTCTAAGATTTTCTCATGCCATCAGCATCTTTCTATTTAAAATACATGATGTCGAGAATAATATACCTTCTTCGTATATACGTCTGCCGTAGTGTAACTGCGAGCTAGTGCTCTTTGCAGGCGTTGCGATGAAGATGTTGAGGCACATCTCACCGGACTGTGGATCGGTTACACCGGCTGTGTTTTTCAGTCTCAGGACGGAGTTAAAGAGCGGGGGTCGGGCAATTCTTCCTAGCAGACTCCACTGCCATATCAACTATGACGATCCCTGCCCCGTTAGCCAGACTGGACCTGTTACTAGTACTTGTACATAGTATTATTGGAGAAATTAACAGGGTCCTAGTCTGCTATATTTCACCCTACCCGGGACCTATTCTGTCAACGACGGGTCCAAGTCTGCTATACTTCCCCCCCCCTCTCTCTCTCTCTCTCTTTCTGAACCTTAAGTGCTCAGGGCACATGGGGCTTCCGCAAGGGTTTTCCACATATGCCTGTCCTTTGCTTTTTTTTTCTGCTCTTGCCCAGGTGAGCCCTCTATTGCTCAGCATCCCCTCTGTTGTTCTTCTCCATGTCTCTTTTGGTCTACTCTTACTTCTGTTCCCCTGTGGTGTCCATCTTAGTACTATTTTTGGTAATGAGTTGTCAGTCATTCGGAGCACATGTCCCAACCATCGCCAGTGTCTTTCCTCAAGAACTGCTGTCACTGGCTTCACCTGCATTTCTGCCAACAAGATGTTATTTCTTGTGGTGTTTGGCCAAAATATTTTTCTAATTCTTCGTAAACATTTAGTCTGGAAAGAATTCAACTTGCTTTCTATGGTGTTGGTGATTTTCCAGCATTCACTTCCATAGAGTAGTACACTTAGAACATCACTCTTATTGATTCTTAGTTTTTTTTAGATTTCTATATAGTCTGCAACACTGCAAAAGCCTGGTTTGCTCTAGTATACTTCACTCTACTCTGACCCTCTTCTGTCAACAACGGGTCGCTGATTGCTAAATCGTACAGCGTCCCCTCCCGAGAATAAAGAAAAATAAAAATAAACTAAACAGCGAAAGTTTGATGCATTTAAATAATAATTTTAATCATGGTAAATGATGTAGATGTTAAATGTGAGAATAATTTTACTGACGACTGCTTTCTCGATTATTCTATTAAGTGATAACCAGAAATAATTACAAGAAATGTCAATATTACACAACACATATATTTCCTGCAGTGCCTTGATATTATCTTATCTTTATACTCTGACTGTGGCTGTAGTACTTACTTTAACAGTGGCTGTAGTACTTACTTTAACAGTGGGCCTAGAACTTACTTTAACAGTGGGTTCAGTACTTACTTTAACAGTGGGTGTAGTGCTTACTTTAACAGTTTGTGTCATGATTACTTTAACAGTCTGTGTAGTACTTACTTTAACTGTGGGTGTAGTGTTTACCGTAACAGTGGATGTGGTGCTTACTTTAACAGTTTGTGCAGTGCTTATTTTAACAATGGGTCTAGTGCTTACATTAACAGTTTGTACAATGCTTACTTTAATAGTTTGTGTAGTGCTTAATTTAATAGTTTATGTAGTGGTTACTTTAAGATTGGATGTAGTGCTTACTTTAACAGTTTCTGTAATGCTTACTTTAACAGTTTGTGAAGTGTTTACTTTAACAGTGGATGTAGTGCTTACTTTAACAGTGGATTTAGTGCTTAGATGTAGCAGTGGAGGCAGGACTTATTTTAACGGTGGATGTAATACTTACTTTAACAGTGGATGTAGTGCTTATTTTAACATTGGATGTAGTGCTTACTTTAACAGTGAATGTAGCACTTACTTTAACATTGGATGTAGTGTTGGATGCATGGAGTGCTATGACTAAATAAATCAGAGATCTATAAGTCTGTTATAGACATTGTGTCAGGATAAACCGCTGGAATAGAGACTACATCAACAGAGTGAAGAAAATAGATGAGACGAGGTGATGAAAAATAAGCTATAAACGATCCACAGGGTCAGTCAGTTCACACAGCTAACACATGTTATGGAAACCAGCGGAGGAACAGGTATCGGAATATCCTTGCAGCAGAGACGTTGCGTCTTTGGATCAGCCAATCAGTGGGCTAGCCTTATTACGTTTTCGCACTTGCATTGATATAAAATAAGACACAGATGATCAGTTGAGGCAAATTAAATCTACAAAATATCTGAAGGCATAGTATTCAAATCGGTGATGTCTTATTAGTTGAGCTCTATATTTACATTTTAGTGACTTCTCAATCAAGGGTGCATAAGTATATTGAGAAAAGATTTGTTTTGCACACTCAGGAATGGGTACTTCAACTTACACTTTGGCCATATCGAAACCTCACTATCTAAAATGGGATATATATATAGTTTGACTTAGCAGTAAGAGACCCATAGCTGCTACAGTGTTGGTGAACTATATCCAGTAAATACCTTGTCTGTTCTCTTCATGGTACAGAGAGAAAACGGCCTAGTCTGACTAATGTGGCGTGGATCGCTATAGTCCCCGTGGTGAACGACTCTACAAAGAAAATACGAGCCCTGTTCTACGAGGGGCATTCAGAAAGTAATGTACCACATCGTTTTTCTCAGGAGTTGTTTATTCAAAAAGCATGTAATTCATACACAATTTAGATGGTTATGTCATGTGAACATCGGTATTATTCACCATAATACCCGTCAACTTGTACGGCTTTACTCCAGCGCGAAACAAGTGCATGTATTCCTAGCTCGTACCGGATTTTCTCTTGATTATATAACCATTTCTTCGCTGCATGAATCAGTCCTTCGACATCTTCAAATCTTACCCCTCGGATTACATCTTTATGTGGACGAAACGGATGGAAGTCAGAGGGTGCCAAATCAGGACTATAGGGTGGATGGGGTAGTACAGTCTGACCCAATTTGATAATTGCTTCCCGTGTTGCCAGACTTGTGGGAGGGCGAGCATTGTCGTGAATGAGAAGCCGGTCTGCTGGATTCTTGTGCGGCCGAACTCTGCGAAAACATTGACTGAGTTTGTTCAATGTCTTAAAGTAAACTTGCGAATTGATTGTCTCTCCTCTTGGCATACCATCGACAAGAATCACAACTTTAATGTTCTAAATGACATTGATCATAACCTTTCCAGCTGAAGGAGGTATTTTAAATTTCTGTCTTCGTAGTGATTGCGGATGATTCCACTCCATTGACTGTCTTTTTTGTCTCAGGTTCAAAATGATGTGGCCAGGTTTCTTCACCTATTACTATCTTAGCCAAAAAATTCTCCCCAACAGTTCAGAAGAAATTGGTTTCCTTTGCAATCGATGATCATTTATGAGACTTCGAGGAACCCATATTGCGCAAATCTTAGAAAATCCGAGAGCTTTTATTAATGCATTTGCACCACCATTGCTTACTGACAGCTTTAAGGCCAATTGTTGAATAGTGATACGCCTATCAGTAAGAATAATGCCCTCAGCGCATTTCAGCATTTTTGGCAGGACGTCCACATCGCGGCCGATCATGCAACTCCTTATCTCCACTTATTGATTCTTTGATTCTCTGAACCTACGACTGTCTGTACTCCTGTCACTGCAAAACTTCAATACACATCACATAGGGGCTTGTCTTGTGAATGTTCCCAACAGTTTCCTTCTCTGCAACGAGAAATTATATCCCTATTCGCTGCTTATACCGCAAGTTGCTAACACGCTCTATTTCAACAGATAGGGCAGTCATATTATTTCGCTGGTTGCAGTGAAATTTGGTTCTCACAATCGACACATGCCATATTTAAAGTGTGCAAAATGTCATGCTTCTATCTTCATTATTAGCTGGAAAAAAACGATGCGTTTCATTACATTCTGAACGCCCCTCGTATTTAAGTTCTCTCAGAGGCTGACAAAATAGCCGATGTAACTGGCTTCCGAATCCGATACAGATATGTGCCTCACCATTTTGACTGTTTCGGCTGCAAAGAACACCATCTCGATGTTTAATGGAGATAGAAGAGAAAGACGAAGATGATATAATGTTCTAGATATCACGTATTTTTAAATAACTACATAGGTATTTCTAGCATTAAAAATATCACTTACAGGAAAGAGCATCAATCGATACTTAAAAATTACACGTTTTAGAGACTGTATCACTGTACATTTTTCAAACATGTTTATTACGACTTAATTTTATAACCTACAGTTAATGACATCTAGTTTCATATATTTTGTTTCTAAAAGAAAATAATGGGTTATATGTCAAAACATTCCTTGAAAAATTTTAGGTAATACTTTAAAGTTCTGCACGTGTGTATTTATTTGTACAAGATGCTTTAAAAAATTAAACTAAAAGTGACTAACCACAATTAAACGAAATATACACTACATTAGACAAAAAGCACGTATTTGAGCAAAAGACTGTTAAAATATATGTTTATATTTTTTCCATCAAATAACATTATTATAGAAGCATGTTTGACAAACATAGATGACAAACTGCCAGTTTTTTTCAATATTTTTCTTTTCCAGTAGACAAAGTAAACAGCTGGAATCAAATATCGAATAAAATATTCAGGCGCAGTTTCCATAAAATAAAAATATGTTATTATCTTTTTCAGAGTTAAAATTCAGTTACCTTAAGCTTGCTCATCATTTTTATTATTGAAATAGTCTTCTTAGTGAAGTCTTTTCTTTCAGCATTGTCGACTATTTGCTTTGAAATAATTTCATGCATAAGGTACAGATAATGTTTTGTGCAAAACATAAATGTATATATTACACTAATAAATACATCAAATATGATATATACACACTTTTTTAAGTTCACAAAATATTCTAAACTGAAAAAAAAAGAATGTAATGGTAGGAAGTGGGAGCTGTATAAGAAAAGAAAATTCCGAGTATAATCGCAGTATTCACGGATGGTATCTAAAGAAGGCTAATCCTGATGACAAACAATATTCATTTCTGCTTTTCTGCTTTATTTCCCCTAGTTCTAGAGCGAAATTAATAGAAGAATAGATCTTCTTCCAAACTGATTCTCATACAAAACATTTATAAAAGACATCCAATGTTGTGGAGGAACCCTCAGATAGAAATCGACTGATATAAGAATTGAATATAAACGTTCATCAATAAGGTATTTCATCAACATGAACTAAACAGGGAAAAGTGTCCTACATCTGAATACTAGATAGAGGTAAAGTTCCTTTTCCCATGCCATTAAAGGATATTCCGGATAAGGTGGTAGGGCCGTATTTCCGAGACAACTGGCACATGAACGTGTGAAGTTGTCAGTATCACGTCTAGCCACGTTTGCCTTTCCACAATTCTCCGGTCTCTATTTTTAGAGGATGGGTTGAGGATAGGGCATTTTACTTTATAGAAGAAAAAATACCTTCTACTGGGACTTGAACTCGATGCTACCAGATTGTTAAACCGAGCGCTTAATCGCTGACCTAAATAGATTCACCTCTTGTGAGAACTATTTAAAAAACTAAATCAAGTGGATGACAAATATTCGAATAATCTGTAAAGAGTAAATGTTACTGACGATTGGTTTCGATTGCTTCTTCTGATAACTGATAAGCACAAATGATCAAAATAAATGATAATCAAGTGGCTATTACATAATCCAGCCATTTTCTATAACCCCATGCTGTTCTCTTAGATCTAACCTGATTGATTACACTGGACGTTGGATGGAAATCCCCTAAGCATGGTGTGCTGAGACTGGAAAAGTCAGGTAAGTGTGCTATGGATAAAATGTGTCTGGATAAAAAGCTGGAATGGGAGACACACAGTCATTAGTGTATAAGTATATAACTATACATGGAACCACGGCAGTAAAACTGTGATACTAAAATGTATGACTAGGAAAAAACTAGAAACATCTTTATTACTTAACGAGTACACAGTTGTGACGTTTCGACGTGAGACTTAATCATACAAAAATATAAAGGATATAGAAATTCAGAGAAGGGATAAAGTATAAATTCACATGAATGATGTGTTTAAAAAATCAAATAACATGAAAAGAGCACTTGGCTGTAACTTATAAGAAGCTGTGGCTTGTCCGACGCTATGTGTTAGAAATGCGCATAGCGGAGAGTAGAGAGTATTTAAATGGAGTGTGATAGGTGGGTCGTATCTGAGGGTCGTGGGTAGGGAAACCATGGAGAGTAGAGAGAGTGATACAATGATAATCTAGCCGGGCTAAAATGAAATATAGTTAGTGGTGTAAAGTGATTATAGTTAGGGTTGTTGGGTTGTAGTGTGATGATGTGAGGAGGCTCTGAACTATGTTTAACAAGTGAGAAGCTAGCATAACTTAGCGGAGAGGAATTGTGAAAAAGGAGAATGTCAGGTGTTGTTGAATAATGAGCTGAAACCGTGTGGTTCCAACGACCCACATTCCTGAATATAGCGGTTTTCAAGTGCTAGGCGGTTTCTGACTATATACTGCACTGTGCGCATTTCTCACACACAGAGTCGGACAAGAAACAGGTTATTACAAATTACAGCCAAGTGCTCTATTCATTTTATTTGATTTTTTAGACGCACCATTCATGTGGATTTATACTTTATCTCCTCTCTATTTCTATGTGCTGCGTGTTTTTGTATGACTAATGCTCACGCTTGAAACGTCACACATATGTACTCGTTAAGTAATAAAGCTGTTCCTACTTTTCTCCCACTTTTGGATTGTGAGTGTACACCGTACATCCACAAGATGAAGGAATTAGATGAGGAGAATTGAGAGAAAAATAAACTCCCTATGTGAACGGAAACTAGAAACCCACAGTAAGAGAGAAACAGGGAAGTTCAGTACACACACCTTACACTGGTTATTGGAATGAGCGGCGGAGTAGATATGGGAATGTCCTGACAGCAGTGATGTGACCTCCTGAGAGCAATCATTCAGTGAACTTGCCTGATCAAAGTTTATACATCTATATGAAAAGGGATGCATCTTCATTGTAGTAGATAAAACAATTCTGACATAAAATGAACATGTCGAAATGAAAGTGTACACGAGAACTGCATTGATATATAAAATAAAACAGATTATTAGTAATGACAAATTAGATGTAAAGAAATCTCAGAAAATAGTATTCAGATGAGTGATATCTGCACAGTTAAGATGAATATTTACATTTACAGACGATCTCCCAGGCAGGCTGACATCCACAGTCTATCTACAAGAAACAAGTTCTTTAACTTCAGACACTTTCTGCCCACGACATGTCTGAAGATGGTAGTCCAGAGCTAACACTTTTTATGTGGTTCACATATTCTGGCTTCAGTCAGATAGTCAACATCTTCGGCGTCATTTCTAACATCATCAACATCGCTTGTTTTGTCAAACAGGGTTTCAAAGAAGCAGTGAACGTTAGTTTTGTAGGTAAACATCACGATGTTCAATGTGCATTATTCCATACGGATTGTTTAAAGGTTAGTCAGTATGCAAAATGTACAAATGTTTCATTTATATTTTTAATAGCCCCTTCCAGACAAAAACAATTATTGTAACAAGTCAGTATTTAAAACAAATGTGTACACAAGAATTGTATCATACTACTCGTATACAACAGTATTTGAAAACTAAACGTCATTTAATATAATCTATATTAATAACCAGCAAACACATTATTAAATAAGTAATGGAAAATTTCAAAATAATAGTGATTTATACGGGGTAGTCTAATACCGTGAAACATTAAAAAAAACAACTTCTCAACAAATAAACTGGGCAATGTACCATGGTTATTCATGAGAGAGAGAAGCTCTGCATATTTTTTTTAAAAATAAAGTCCGAGTGCAGAGCTCCTGTGGCTTGCTGCTAGGAGGCAGCCGTAGCGATTGCGCTGTTCAGTAAACGTGAGCAGTCATTTTGTGTTTTTGAATACGCAAGAGCTTCGTCCGTTGTGACTTTGCAGCGATTAATTCGAGCGAAATTCCTGAAAGTTAGCATATGTTTCCAACAGTATTAAGACGTGGCATGCGAAATTCGGGGATCAAGGCTGGGGGTCTAGCTGGTAAGCTTCTTTAACACGATTTCTTCTCTTGGTCCTGGTCGTCCCCGCAGAAGAGCTATGCGCAGACAACCTTCATCCCGGAATTTCGTATACCACTTTTTGATACTGTTGGAAAGAGATCCTGCCTTCTGGAACTCCTCTAGAAATTGTCGTTGCACAGTCACAACGGACGAGATTCGTGGGTATTCTAAAACACAAAATGACTGCTCATGTTGAATGAACGTCACATTTACTACTGCGGCCTCCTAGAGGCAAACAACGAGAGTTCTGCACATAGTCTTTATGTAAAGAAAACTTGAAGAGTTTCTCTCCACCTCTTGGCGTAAGATTGATCATGATCCGTTACGTACTTTATTTGTTTCGAATTTTTGAAATGTTTCATGGACTTATATATAACCCTGCACTTTAGAGCCAACAATGAATACAGTACAATGAAATTCATACTCAGGTCTGGCAATCTCTGATCTAGGATGTCTAACGACGCAGATATGGTATAACTCCAGCATTCCGGGCGGCGGACATGCCGTTTGATGTCATGGGAGTACTGTATATAACAGCAAGGATGCCACACCTTACGTTTACTACATTGTCTAGCTGGCTCACTGCCTTCATTACACTAGAGAGGTGCGTGTGTATAACAGCACCATTGAAGGTTGGTGAGCATATATTACCCTCCATATTTTTAAATATTACATTTTCATTAACTTAACGATGAATATACACAGTAACACTCAAATCATCATTATCCTAACTATCAGTATCATTATCATAGACATCGCCAAAATTATTATTAATATATTTGATTGATATATATACACTCACGCACACACAGACACACACACACATATATATAATGTATATGTATATATATGTTGAATTTTCGTTTATTTTCATAGAGTAATTAATTTCTGCTACGTACCCAGACATGTCATAAACCGCCGCAATCTTTCATTAGACTTGTCAAGCTAAACAGTACAAGTACATTTTCGTTTTAATTTGTTTCTCAGGTAAAAAATGTACTGTCCCCCAGAAGGACAGCTCTCATCATCGCCTGTGTGTATTTACTTGTCATGACCAGCGCGGCTCCGATCTATATTGTCGACAGACTACAGATGACTTTTATTCCTCAGAGAAACAGAACTATGCTTACACTTTCTTCTACAGCAGATCGAGAAAATGTCCAGAGGATTTCTTTAATCATTAACAGTTTTTTTTTATGCCCTTCACATCATTTATACTGGTCATTATATGCACAGCTGTACTGGTTGTCTCTCTAAAAAGGAGTTCACATTGGCATAAGACTGTAACCAGTTCTAGTTCACATATATCCAGCCGTAACCAGAAAGTTTCTAAAATGGTAGTTATGATTTCAACCCTTTTTATTTCCTGTTTTATTCCATCATCAGTTATTATGCTTACTGTAGCTTTCATACCAGATCTACTTGTTGGAGGTAAATATTATTTGTCTATAGGTTCGTACGTGGGGCTGCGTTATGTTGGTGATGGAATCTATAAATTCGTCCGCGAATATTTTCATATACTATCGCATGAGCAGTAAGTATAGAGATACGTTTAATTCCCTCTTATGTGAGAACTGATAGAGGAAAAACGCTTAAAAATAATGTCGCTTGTTTCCGTGACTCAGTTCATTGCGTTAAAAACTTATCACCTGTAATGACTGTACAGTTTTCTTCGTCTAATATTTTTATGTACATACAGAGCTTGACTATGATTAGTATTATTTAACACAAAAATGAATAAGATATTGTGTTATTCTCAAGGAAATAAACAAACGTATTTTTATGGATAGCTATGAAAGTATTAACCATAACAAGTTTGCTGTTTTGTGTTTTCTTTCTGCGATTTTTTAAAAATAAAACTTGACGTTCGGAAGCTAAATCGTGGCTAGAATGTTGATGCTGTAGTTGTGAGTGATCTGGTGGAGGTGTTGTTTTGAGTGATCTGATGACACTGAGTGATCTGCTAGTGATGATGATGATGTTGCGAGAGATGAGATGATGGTGATGATGTTGCGAGAGTTGTGATGATCTTGATGTTGCCTAAGTTCTCGTTGATTTACATTATTGATGTTATTGGTCCAAAAGCGATATGCAAAACGTGACCCAACAATTCAAAAATATATTAAAATGAGTAAGAACAACAGTTTAACCACCATAATAATATGGTTCAGATTTCGAAAAAGCATATGCTTATTAATTTCACACCAATTGATAAAAGTAATTACTTCAAAAGATAAACGTTTCGAAATATTTTGCTGATAATTTTAGACTGAATATTCTTCTTCTAATTCTTCGTTCGCTTCTACCACCAAGACCACCCCGTGATTCTACTGAATTTACTTCTGTGGTACACGAGATCCCCGACAGCACCACAAGAGGTTCAGAGTATCACACGGCTTGACCCTGTATTCTCGGTGGGTCTCAGAGGCGGGATTGCGTGACACCGTGGTTGTCATTACATTGGTTTTATCTAGAGTTGGACTTACTCACCGGAAAACCTCGACGTCTCTTGGATATCAGTATATCCCCGCTGGGTGAGAGGTGGTTGCCCATTCAGCATAGAGTTGGACTTTCTCACCGGAAAACTTCGACGTGTTTTTAGATACCCGTGTATCACCGCTGGGTAAGAGGTGGTTGCCCATCCAGTGCAACGTTGGACTTTCTCACCAGAAAACCTCAGCTGATCAGGATACGCATACGGTGAGAGGTGGTTGCCCATCTAGACTGCACTGGTCCAGTGTCTCCGACTTCAGTATTTTGTGGTCGTGGCCGCTACCCTTCCTGGTGGTGATCAGGACGGAGCTTTTGTTGAGGAGGACGAATCCTCCAACTAGCAAATTTCACCCCTGGGTTGAGCAGGTTTTGGCATATTATCCCAGTGTGGGCGTTCTTAGGACGTGACCAACGTCTAAAGCGGAGGTACCGTGACATGAGTAGCCATCATGTTTCACCCCTGGTTTATTCCCGTTTAGGCATATTTCACCAGTATTGGCGTATCCGGACGTGGCTGTCCTCTAGAGCAGAGGTGCCGTATTATGAGTAACTCTCCCGATAGATTACTGGACAAACCGATTAAGCTTCACTTTATTCTTTCCATCGCCTTTTCACATGGGAGCCGCACGGCAACCCTAATTGCTTTTCCGCGTTTTCTTCCTTGGCCGGGAGGAGTTTCACTCCACGGGCGGCATCCGAAGAATCTCACCAGCAGTGTCTTAACCCTTAGGTTAAGCCGGTTCAGGCAGTTCGCCCGGTATGAGTGCACATAGTACGTGGCCGACATCCAGACCAGAGGTTGCCGTGTTTGAGCAATCCTGACCTCGAGACTACTGATTGCTTCACTTAAGCCTTTCTTTCACCTTTTACATAGTGGCGCCGTTCAGCAACCGCATTCGCATCTTTCTTCACTGGTTCCACTCCACGTATGGCAGCTGAAAAATCTCCCCAGCAGCGGTAGATGAGCTACCACACATTATTCCCATCTACCCGAGAACATCTGGCTATCAGTTTGATCTAATTCTGCCACGGGAAAGTCAGGAGCTGGACTTGACTGTCAGAGGCTATTTGTGACACACGCCTTGGAGACATTTCATTGGAGTGGAGAGCGTATCCTCCACCCCACCTCCGGCTATAACAGTCCTTAGAACCTTGACTGAATATGAAATATTACCAATAAAAATGCCTCATGTATTACGATATGTAAATGAATATTGTAAAATTGCAGAAGACTTTTTCTGCAGTCAGTATCACACTGAATGTGGATTAATTTTTTTGAAGCAAAACATTTACTTAACCTTATAAAATGAGCAAAAAAAATCATGTTTTGTTTTTAATCTTTTTTTTAAATGAAAAGCAGAAAGAAAATCTTTACAATGTGGCTGCCTGATAATGCGCAGGCGGGTGGGAAGAGATGATAATAACATGATATTATTGAGAGTTGATGTAATGTGCCGCAGAGGAGCACATGTCTGTTCTCATCGTGGGCCAGTGATTGGTCAGCAGCTTTGGAGGCTTTGTAGACAAGACGGATAATGAGGCGAGGACTGGCGACATATGAATTCTCCTAGAAGGTGGAGGGGGAGGATTTCACCTATTAAATCGAGTCCATTGCCTAGCTAGCGGAAGTCAGGTGAATAACATTTTCGTTCCTACCCTCGCCATTGTCCAAATCGACCACCACAGAAATAACAAACGACACAAAAATGCAGAATAAAATTAAATAGAGCGCTACCAGGGACAATACGTTTCATTGTGCTTCTACACAGATCTGACTACAATTTAACCAAAACTCTTGATAAAACACAGGCGACTAAATATCAATAATTATGTATCATTCTTAAATAACAGCTCTTATGCATCAGACATTTGCATGAAAATTGCAGAACTTTGACTCCCAAAGAGTGCTCCTGGAAGCCTCTCGGTTGCCCCGCCCCTGATGCTTCCATTCGCAGATCATCAACGATGACTTACAGCCTTATTCTCCTTGGTCTTACTCTCTTCCTTTTTTCAATTAAGAGATCTTTTCTAAATTTTCATTACGTTTAATATGTCCAAAATATTTACGTTTTCTTTGTTTAACCTTCTTTACTATTTAGTCGTAAGTTCTTGTAGCATAGATTTGTTTATCACCTTTTCTGCCCACTATATTTGAATGCCTCTTCTGTAACAGTTACATTCAAAGGCATGTATGTGTTTCTCAGCTGATTTGTTAATTGTCCAAGTCTCACTGGCATATATTGCGATGAGAAAGATTATGCTATTAAAAATCTTATTTGTGTAGTTCCGTTGTTTCCTCTCCACAGCTTCTTTAGTTGTTTGATTTTCTAAAGAGCGATATGTTTTCTCCTTTTAATTTCCCTCAGCCGCAAACAGTTCCTAAAACGCTGTCTCCTATCTCTTCATAAACATGGTTATCTCACTCAGTAACAAGAGTTATATCTGTCTTAAAAATATAGTTATCTTCCTGACATCATACAAAACACTGATCTCTTCCGGTAAATACAATATTATGTCCTCACCAAAATATAATCTCGTCATAGAGCTAAACGTGAGAATTTGCGCAAGAAATTAAACATCCAAGACAATCAATCTACAAGTTATGCCCTGAAAGCTTAAAACAAATAAACAGCTGCCTTAGATTTCTTGGAAACAATCTTATATTGTCCTGCTACGACGCAGTTTCTGGCGACTTCTCAAGTGGGGATACTAGCTGCGACGAATGTGCATCTTACGACTTTCCCACAGCTGATTTCCCACAGACTTTCTCACAGAGACAGACAATTGATTGTGAGACCTACAAGAATAAATCGTGTCCCTAGAACTGCAACTTTAGTTCACACACTATGTGTTAGTACATGTTTTTCTAAAGCAGTCACTGTTGCTTTCTCTAAGGCGATTGGTTTGCCCCTAATCAACTTTACCGTGATGGAACATGCTAACAGAGCGTCAGTAAATACCTGAACCACCTGTCTCTGGGCAAGAGGAGACACCAACTCTGCTCCAGAATATGCTATTTTGTGCTGCGACCGAAATCTACTCAGCCAGGGGCTGGATAGACTCTCCAGAGATCTGTCTAATGCTTGTTAACTCTTCTCGTGCCAGCGTCTCAGTGGTACCTGGCTACGAGGACATCCCAGAAGTCTTTCTATGACTCCTGTAAAGGGAGTTGGTCCTTGATGAAGTCCGCCATGAGACCAGAAGTACGCATATATGTACGCAGCTATTTACAATGTATTAGCCCTGGTGTTGCCCTACCCAACTACTAACGTGTTACAACTATAAGCTCCACTAACGTAGTCTTGCTCACTACTGTACGTATGGGTGTCTGTATTACTTTACTCTTTGAAATACATAACACTACTATTCACAGAGTGGATTTGCTTAACTGCTTCACTAGTGGCAAGACGTTGCACCGATATATTCTAAGCAACACACAAAAATCAGGATAAAACATTACACCACACTTCGGTACACTAATATGACCAGTTACAATTGTAACAACTCAAGTTTAACGCAAACTCTGGCATAGATAACATAAATCCAATTTACTACAGGATTGCAGCACTTGCAAAATCTAAACAAACCTTAATGATAATCCCAATTTGTGATGAGTGTTGTAAGTGAGGGCTGCGTGAACCAATGGCAATGAAAATAGACTGAAACTGTCCTGGCGATGACCATCTCTATAGGAGAGACACATTCAGACAGTAATGAAAAACATTCTAACTTTATGTACTCAGAAAACCCTAAGCTGACCTTTTACAATCCTTACACGCTAAGAACTCTCCTATGATCGTTCTGAACGGCACCGCGTTTGATCCTCGATTCCGAAGTCTTTCACATACATACGTCACATCCATGAATACCTATGTCATTTATGCTATCCTACATGGAATCGGATAATGTTTTATACAGATGTGAGATGAAAAAATCCCATGAAGCAAGATCAGTTGAGTATGGGG
This sequence comes from Achatina immaculata, assembly GCA_009760885.1. Lineage (NCBI taxonomy): Eukaryota > Metazoa > Mollusca > Gastropoda > Stylommatophora > Achatinidae > Lissachatina > Lissachatina immaculata. The sequence continues at coordinate 46,244,404 of CM019691.1, forward strand.
AGTTTGGAAGCATAGAATTATGGTGTTTCGTCAAATAAAATCGTTTCTTTTGACAGATATGTATAGGGAGATTACCACGTTAAAGGATCACATTGCTGGACTGTCATGTTAAAGGATCACATTGCTGAAGCGATACCTCGTAGGGCGATATCTGCGCACAGAGGCGCGTAAGTGACGTGTTGTAGGACTTCTATGAAGAATTCTGTATTCACTCTCTGCCCTCAAGCTCTTTTATACCTCAGTTTTCGCGAATGATTTCTCGCACACGCGCCACAGACTCATCGATGTGAGGTGGTTGGTGTGGCCAGCGCAGTGGTCATCTACATACAAACGGCGTCTATATTTGAAGAGTGAAAACCACTCGCATGTCTTTTGATCATCTTAGGCAGCACTTATTGAAATATAATTGCAACATTTCATAAGTTCCAACACCGGCTTTCCTTAGGCGAATGCAGAAATTATTGCACACACGCTGTTTTGATTTTCTCCTCAATTTCGGAATACGAGTGGACCTGCAAGAATGCATTCACTTTAAGGTTTGTGGAGCTCGAGCGACTGAAAATAATGAGTACATATGTTTTCTTGTACACTAAAGAATAGGACTTCGACTAATACTTTTACAATATTGATGCGTATTATAGTTTCCTGGAAAAAGTCCAGTCCTGGAACTTTGTGAACAGTCATATAGACCCTGCTAATTCTTACTCCTTTTACAGCCAGAAAACAGCGTAGTCTGACTAATGACCAAGGTCAGCTATAGTTCCCGTCGTAGAACAGTCTGATACAAAAAAATACGCGCCCTGTTCATTTTAAGTTCTCCCAGAGGCTGACAAAATAGCCGGTGTAACTAGCTTCCAAATCCGATAAAAAAAATGTGCCTTTTCACTGCATCGGCTACAAAGAACACCACCTCGATGTTTCAAGGAGATAGAAGAAAAAGACGAATAAGATATACTGTTCTCGATATCACGTATTTTAAAATAACGATACGTGCACGCTCCGCTATGTATGTATTTCTAGCAGTATGATTATCACTGTTTTGAAAATAAAACTTCATCAAGAGCAGCTTTTTGAATTAATACTTTCTCTTAAAATTTGCCAACAGAGTCCCTAGATAATTATAAATCGCAACAGAAAATAAGTGTGTTTTTCATTTCTAATCGGAGTGCGTTTGTTATGGTATAATCTTTTCTTAGCATTATTTGATGTTTCATACGCAAGCCTAACTCACATAGCTAAAAACAGCAAATAATAAGTCTGAACAAGTCTCCATATCAATTTTATTTAATACTGTCTGTTTTTTCCATTCATACAAGTTTTCACTCTTCACATTGCAACTTAAAGTAAAGCCTTTATTTGACAAGAAAAACATTGCACTAAAGTTTATGTTAGCCATATTTATCAAAGTTATTTTAAAATATGTCGACATTTTTCATGAAACAAATGCTTTAAAAATATCATTAAGAGGAAAAATGACAATCCATACATACAAATTGTACCTTTTGGAAGCTGTGTCACAGTACATTACCCCACCCCCCACCCCCAAAGTTTATTATAATTTAATTTTAGAACCTACACTTGCGGGCATCTAATTTCACGCGTTGGTAATTATCTAAAAAGTAATGGATTGTATGTCACAATATCTTCAAAACATTTTAGGTAGTAATTTAAAGTTCTGCACGTTCACATTTATGTGTACAGGATTTTTTTATTAAAATAAAGTGATGAAGCACAATTAAAAGAAAAATATACTACATTAGATAACAAGCACGTGGACTGCTAACATGTATGTTTATATTGTTTTCTCAAACAGCATTATTACAGGAACACGTTGGACAAACACAAATGACAAATTGCCATACTTATCAATACTGGCTTATTCTAGTATAGATAGAAAACATGTGGAATCACATGTCGAATAAAATAGCCAGGCGAAGTTTCTATAAAATAAACATATGTTCTTTTCTTTTTCAGAATTAAAGTTCAATTCCTTTAGCGTTACACATCATTTTTACTACTGAATATTAACTTCCAGATATAATGTAATGTCCTCATTTTGATGTCTTTCTTCGACATTGTCTATTTACCTTGGAATAGTTTCATACATAAGGTACTGATAGCATGTGTGCAAGACATAAATGTGTATACAAATCAGTGAAAAAAATAATTTAATGGTAAGAGATGGGTGCTGTATAAAACACAAAAATTCACAGTATTCATAGATGATATCTTAAGTATTCACAGATGGTATCTTAAGTATTCACAGATGGTATCTTAAGAAGACTAATCCTGCATTATTCCCTCTACTTCAAGAGCGAAATTAATGGAGGAACAGAACATCATCCAAAATGATAGTCATACAAGAATATTACAAAAGAATTTTCGGTTTCTGAAATAAACTTCAGATAAAATCGACTGATATAAGAACTTTTGAATGTAAACTTTCACGAGTAAATAATTTCATCAAAATAACTAAACAGCGCAAGTGTCCTACATCTGAATAAAAACGCAGAGGTAATTTCCCGTTCTCTTCTAGCAATTGACTGGATCATGAAAACCAGCGTTCAAGGAAAAATAAATGGGACACAATGGACGTAGTGGAACCAATTGAAAGATCTTGGCTTCGCAGGTGATGTGTTACTTTTGGCACACAGCCACACACAAAAGCAAGAGAAACGTCAGATCTTAAGCAAGAATCCAGCTAAATTGAGACTATATATTAACACACAAAACAAAGATAATGAAAAGTAATAGCGCGAGAAGTAGCCTCATGGTAATTGAGAGAGTGCCAATTGAGGAATTGGAGTATGTCACGTGTTTAGAGAGCAAAGTGGATAAATATGGGAGAACGGAGAAGAGTGTTAAAGTTAGAACAACCAAGGCCAGGACAGCATTTATCCAACTTAACAAAATATGGTCATCTAAGAACATCAAAACTTAGGCTTTTCAATACAAACTTAAAGACTGTCCTGCTATTTAGTTCGGAGACGTGGGTTATGACCAAGACAATACAACAGAGAATACAAACATTCGTGAACTACTGCTTGAGGAGGATTTTAAACATTTAATGTTAGGACAAGATCAGGAACGAGGAGGTCTGGGAAAAAGGCAGGAGAAGAACCTATGAACCTACAAATCATGTCTAGGAAGTGGAGGAGGATTTGGCACACTCTGAGTAAACCCGACACCAGCATAGCAAGACAGGCACTGACACTGAATTCTCAAGGAAATAGAAAACAAGGAAGACGTAGACTTACTTGGAGAAGAGAAATTATGGCAGTGCTCAGAGACAAAGGATACACGTGGAAGGAAGCAGAGAATAATTCCAAGAACAGGGATGACTGGAGAGCCTTTATCCGTAGCCTATGCCCTTAAGGGAGTGAAAGGCGATGATGATGATGATGATGATGATGATGATGATGATGTGGATGTCACTAAGGCATGTTGCTGATACGGTGGTAGGACCTTATTTCCAAAACAAATGGTACATGAAGGTGTGATGTGTTCAGTATCACTCCTAGCCATCTTTACATTCCCAGAATTCTCTGGTGTCTACTTTTAGAGGCTGGGTGGATCATAGGGTGTTTTTGCTGTTTATCAGAAAAAAATCCCTTCTAATGTGACTACCTGAGCCCTTAATCACGCCACATTTGAGAACTATTAAAAAAAAATAAATCAAGTAGTTGACAAATATTCGATTAACTTGTAGAGAGTAAATTTTACTGACAACTGGTCTTGATTGCATCTTCTGTTATTTGATATAAGCTCAAATGATGAAAATGAATAATAATCAAGTAGCTATTCCATAAACCAGGCATTTCCTGTAATGCTATGCTATTCTCTAAGCTCTGTTCTGAATGATTACGCTGGACGTTGGATGGAAATGCTCTAACCATGGTGGATTAAGACGAGGAAAAATCAGATAAATCTGTTATGAATAAAATGTGACAGGATAAAGAGCTGGGATGAGAGAGTACATATTTCATCAACACACTGAAGGAACTGGATGAGGAGATTTGAGAGAAGAATAAACCTCCTATGTGGACGGAAACTAGAAACCCACTGTAAGAGAGAAACAGGGAAGTTCAGTACACACCCACCTTACATTGGTTACTGGAACGAGCAGCGGCGGAGCAGATATGGGAATGTCCTGACAGCAGTGGTGTGACCTCCTGAGAGCAATCAATCAGTGAACTAGCGTGATCAATGTTTAGACATCTATACGAAAAACAATGCTAAATATTTTATGATGCTGGCGTCTTCATTGTAGCATAATTAGCAATTCTGATAAAAATGTGGGATGTCGAAATGAACTTGTAAACGAGAGCACATCTGCACTGGTATGTAACATAAAGCAGATGACCAGTAGAGACAGATTAGGTGTAAAGAAATCTCAGAACATACGAGTAATATTCAGATGAGTGATATTTGCACAGTTAAGATGAATATTCACATTTTAAAAATGATCTCCCAGGCAGGCTGATATCCACAGTCTATCTACAAGAAACAAGCTCTTTAACTTCAGACTATTTCTGTCCTCGACATGTCTGAAGAGGGTAGTCCAGAGCTAACACTGTTTATGTGGTTCACATTTTCTGGCCTCTGTCAGGTAGTCAACGTCTTCGGCGTCATTTCTAACATCATCAACATCGTTTGTTTTGTCAAACAGGGTTTCAAGGAAGCAGTGAACGTTAGTTTTGTAGGTAAAAATCACGATTTTTAATGTGCATTATTCCATATGAAATGTTTAAAGGTCAGTCAGTATGCAAATTGTTCACGTTTCATCTATATTTATATTCGTACCTTGCAGACACAAAATTATTTTAACCACTCAGTGTTTAAAAATGTTTCCACAAGATATGTATCTTACTACTCGTATACCAAAGTATTTGAAAACTACATTTTATTTAATATAATGTATATTAATAATCAGTAAACACATTATTAAATAATTAGTGGGAAATTTCAAAATAATAGTCATTTATATAGCGTAGTAATACATTCATGAAACAATCAAAGCTTTGCGACAAATAAATTACGTAACAGATCATGATCATTCTTATGCCAGTAGAGAGATACACTTTTTAAGTTTGTTTTTTTAAGTACAGTCCGAGAGCAGAGCGCCTGTGGATTGCCGCTAGAAGATAGGCGTAGCAAAAATACCGTTCAGTAAACGTGAGAAAAGTCACTTCATGCTTTGGAATACGCAAGATTATCGTCAGTTGTGACTTTACAGAGACGATTCCGAGCGAGTTTCCAGAAGGAAGCATATGTTTTCAAATGTATCAAGAAGTGGTATGCGAAATTCCGGGATTTTAGGCTGGGGTTTTGCCAGTAATCTTCTCTAATACGATTTCTTCTCTTGGTCCTGGACGTCCCTGCCGAGGAGCTGTGCACAGACAACCCTCATCCCGGAATTTCGCATACCACTTATTGATACTGTTGAAAACATGTGCTGTATTTTAGAATTTCGCTCGAAATCGTCGCTGCACAGTCACAGTTGACGAGGTTCTTGGATATCCTAAAACACAAAATGAGTGCTCCTGTTTACTGAACGCCACATTTGTAACTCCACTTCCTAGTTGGTAACCACTTAAACTTTGCGAACGAGCTTTATGTAAAGAAAACCTGAAGAGCTTCCCTCTCTCTCCTGGCGAAAGCATGATCATGATTCCTTCTGTAGTTTATTTGTTGCAAATGTTTGACATGTTTCACGGACTAATAAATAACCCTGCACTTTAGATCCCACAATGAATACAGTACAATCAAATTCCTACTCAGGTCTGGCAGTCTCTGATCTATGTTGTATAACAACGCAGATATGGTATAATATATGTGTAAATCCAGCATTCCGTACGTCGGACCTGCCGTTTGATGTCATGGGGGTACTGTATGTAACAGCAGGGATCCCACACCTTACGTTTACTACATTGTCTAGCTGGCTCACTGCTTTCATTACGCTAGAGAGATGCGTGTGTATAACAGCACCTTTGAAGGTTGGTGAGCATGTAGTATCCTATATATTTTAAAATGTTACATTTCCATTGATGAAGTTAACAACAAATATACTCAAACACACTAAACTCATCATTATCATAACTATCAGTATCATAGTCATAGTCATCACCATCATTATTATTAATATATTTGTTCTATCTATGTTGAACTTTCGATTACTTACTATTTTCATAGGATAATTAATTTTTAAGAGCATGCTTCTTTCTCATCACAACATATGCCTGTGAGACCTGGACACTTAACAAAATAGCTAAGAAACACATACATGTCTTTAATGTAAATGATACAGAAGAGTTCTTCAAATATTATGGAAACAAAAAAGAACAAATATATCCATGCTACAAGAACTTGATATTGAAGAAGACTGGCTAGTAAGGATGATTAAACATAGAAAACGTAAAATAGTATGGACATATTAAACGTCATGATAATTTAGAGAAGACCGTCTTGGAAGGGTACATAATGAGAAAGAGAAAGAGAGGCATTCCAAGTCGAAGATGCCTGAAAGACATCTTTGATGATCTGCAAACGGATGAATCAGCAGCAGGCCATCTTGCTTACAACCTTGAGGCCTACAGAAGAGCTATTAGGAAGGCAAAGTTCCGCAAGGGACATGCAAATGATAATTGACTGACCGAGGTCATATCATTAGTTACAATTTTTCATTAAATTGTCAAGCTAAACAATACAAGTTCATTTTCGTTTTAATTTGTTTTTCAGGTAAAAAATGTACTGTCCTCCAGAAGGACAGCTCTCATCATTGCCTGTGTGTATTTACTTGTCGTGACCAGCGCAGCTCCTCTTTATGTTGTCAACAGACTACAGATGACTTTTATTCCTCACCGAAATAGAACTCTTCTTACCCTTTCTTCTGCAGCAGATCGAGAAAATGTCCAGAGGATTTCTTTAATAATTAATAGTTTTATTATGCCCTTCACATCATTTATACTGGTCATTATATGCACAGCTGTACTGGTTGTTTCTTTGAAAAGGAGTTCAAATTGGCATAAAACTGTAAACAGTTCAAGTTCACATATATCCAGCCGTAATCAGAAAGTTTCTAAAATGGTAGTTATGATTTCAATACTTTTTATTTCCTGTTTTATTCCCTCATCAGTTATTATGCTTACTGTAGCTTTCATACCAGATCTACATGCTGGAGGTAAGTATTATTTTTCTATTGGTTCGTATGTGGGCTGGATTATGCTGTTGACGGAATCTATAAATTCGTCCGCGAATACTTTCATATACTATCGTATGAGCAGTAAGTATAGAGATACGTTTAATTCACTGTTTTGTAAGTACTGACATCGAGATACGTTTAATTCACTGTTTTGAAAGTACTGACACCGAGATACGTTTAATTCACTGTTTTGTAAGTACTGATAGAGAAAAAAAGATTAAAAGATAACTTCCCTTGTTTCCGTGACTCAATTCATTGCTTTAAAAACATCTCACTTGTAATGAATGTGCAGTCTTCTTCGTCTAGTATTTTTATGGAAATATAATAATAGAGCATGATTATGATTAGAATTATTTAAGAAAAATGAATGAGATGCTGATTTATTCTCCAGTGAAATAAAACAAACGTGTTTTTCTGTATAGCTATGAAAGCTTTAACCATAACAAGTTAGTTGCTCTGTGTATTCTTGTTGCAATTATTTTTTTCTACAAAATTTACCGCTCGGAATCTGAATCTTGACTAGAATGTTGTTGTAATCGTGAGTGATCTGATGGAGGTGATGCTTTTGTATTGATCTGATGAAAGTGAGTGATTTGGTGGAGGTGATTTTTATTGATCTGATGACAGTGAGTGATCTGGTGGAAGTGATGTTTTTTAATGATGTGATGACAGTGAGTAATCTGGTGGATGTGATGTTTTTTATTGATCTGATGACAGTGAGTAATCTGGTGGATGTGATGTTTTTTATTGATCTGATGACAGTGAGTAATCTGGTGGATGTGATGTTTTTTATTGATCTGATGACACTGCGTGATCTGCTAGCCACGATGTTGTGATTGATATGAAAACGATGACGAGCGATTTCATGATGTTGATTTCTAAAAGTAGTGTGATGGTAGTGAAGGTATGATTGATCTGTTGGCGGTAATGTCATGAATGATCTAACTGTTGTGATGCTTTGAAATTTTCCTGTATCAGTGATATTATGATTGATTTGTTAGCCGTTATGAGTGATCTGATCTTTGTGATGTTATGAGTGATCTGATCTTTGTGATGTTTTGAGTGATCTGATAGTGGTGATTTTATAAATGATTTGACGACCCTCCTGATTTCACACTACTGGTATTAGTGCTGGAGTCGCGATATGCTAAACCTGATCCAACTATCGAAAAATATATTGGAATGAGTAAGAACAGCCATTTTAACCACCATAATAATCGTGGTTCAGCATTGGAAATATCATATGCTTATTAATTTCACAGCAAATGATAAAAATACTGACTTGAGAAGATAAAAGTTTCGAAATATTTTGCTGATATTTTAGTCTGAATATGAAATCTTACCAAGAGAAATGTCCGATGTGTTAAGATAGGTAAATGAATGCTATAACATTAAAGAAGACTTTTTTCTGTCCTCAATATCACATTTCATGTGGAATAATTTTTGGCAGCGAAACATTTACTTAGTCTTATAAAATAAGCAATAAAGTGATCATGTAGTTTTTTTTAAATCTAGTGCCCATATGAAAAGCAGAAAGAAAATACAACTGTACTATTTATGTGACATTATTTCTAGATTATATAATGGTTGAAGAAATATGTCACCATCTTAAAGAACAGAAAGGAACGCTTTTGTTGGAACTTCCATTCACTTTTGTGTTGTGAATTATTAAAAGTGCATTTTCCATTATAATAAGTGCATGTGGCCATAAGAGGTTAAACAAATTTGTAAATCTTTCTAACATGGTGGCGTGATAATGTGTAGGGTGGGAAGAGATGATGATAATATGATATTATTGAGAGATGATGTAATGTGCCGCAGAAGAGCACATGAATGTATTCGTCGTCAGTCTAATAAGTGGCCAGTAGCTGTTGTAGGCTGTGTAGACAAGATGGATAACGGCGAGGATTTGCGATATATGAATTCTACTAGAAGGTGTAGGGGGAAGGTGGAGTAATTTCACCTTAATTGGAGTCCGTTACCTAGCTATGGGAAGTCAGGTGAATAAACTTGTCGTTCCTACCTCGCCATTGTCCAAATCGACCACATAAACAAATGGCACGAAAATGCAGAATAAAATGAAAATGAGCGCTACATGTGACAAAAGGGTTTAGTGTGCTTCTACACAGACCTGATCACAATTTAACCAAAATCTTGATAAAACACAGAAGACTAAATGCCCATAATTATGTATCATTATTAAATGACAGCTCCTATGCGTCGGTCATTTGCTGTAAATTGTAGAACTTTGACTCACTGAGAATACTCCTGTAAGCGTCTCGGTTGTGAGCAAGATGCTCTGCTGCTGATGCATCCATTCGCAGATCATCAACGATGTCTTGTAGCCTTCTTCTTCTTGGTCTTACTCTCTTTCTTTTTTCCATTAAGAGATCCTGTCTAAATTCTCGTGACGTTTAATATATCCAAAATATTTAAATTTTCTTTGTTTAATCTTCTTTAATAGTCAACCTTACGTTCTTGTCCAGTAGCATAGATTTGTTTGTTTCTTTTTCTCCCCAAGATATTTGAATGCCTCTTCTGTAACAGTTACATTCAAAGCCATGTATGAGTTTCTCAGCTGACTTGTTAAACATCCAGATTTTATAGGGATCTGTTGCGATAGGAAAGATGCTTGCTAACAAAAATCGTATTTTTGTCTTTCGGTCTGTTTCCTGTTTTTTTCCTAAAAAGCCATCGATATCCTCCTTTTAATTTCTTTCAGCGTCAAACAACTCCTAAAGCGTCTTCTTCTATCTCTTCATAAACATATTTATCTCACTCAATAAAATGAGTTATATCGTCCTTACAAACACAGTTGTCTTCTCCTCATCACAGAAAACACTGATATCTTCCGGTAAATACTGTACAATAGTATCTCCTTAACAAAACATAATCTCCTAAATGAGCCAAACATGACAATTCCCGCATAAAGTTAAACACCCAGGTCAAAGAATCTGCAAGTTATGCCCTGAAAGTTGAAAACAAATAAACAGCTGCCTTAGACTTCTTGGAAACAATCTTACAGCTTACATTGTCCTGCTACGACGCAAGTTCTGGCGACTTCTCAAGTGAGGAAACAAGCTGGGACGAATGTGCATCTGACGACTTTCCCACAGTTGATTTCCCACAGACCTTCCTACCTAGTTTCCCACAGTTGATTTCCCACAGAATTTCCCACCTAGTTTCCCACAGTTGATTTCCCACAGAATTTTCCACCTAGTTTCCCACAGTTGATTTCCCACAGAATTTCCCATCTAGTTTCCCACAGCTGATTTCCCACCTAGTTTCCCACAGCTGATTTCCCACAGAATATCCCACCTAGTTTCCCATAGTTGATTTCACACAGACTTTCCCACAGAGACAGCAACTTGATTGTGAGGGACCTACAAAAATAAATCTTGTCCCTAGAACTGCAACTTAAGTTCACAGTGTGTGGTATAACATATTTTTCTAAACCAATCAATGGTGCTTTCTCTAAGGTGATTGGTTTACCCCTAATCAATGTTATCTTCGTGGATCGTGCTAACAGAGTTTCAGCAAATACCTGAACCAACTGTCTCTGGGCAAGATTAGACACCAACTCTGCTTCAGAATATGCAATTTTTGTTGCGACCCAAATCCGGTAAGCCTGTCGACTCTCGAGGGGACTGTCTGCTACTTGTTAATGAATGCCAAGCATTCAGTAGCGTGTGCAGTACCCCATGTCTGGCTATGAGGACATCCGAGAAGTCTTTCCATGATTACTGTAAGGGGAGTCGGTCCTTGATGAAGTTCTCTATGTGACCAGATGTATACAGATATACCGATGTCTTCTTGGCCTTAAGATCGCCGCCTTGATGATGCACAAGTTTTTCAAGATCAACATGCCAAGCTTTCAAAGAGGCAGGGTTGCTGTCACACTTGTCTACCACTGACAGGGCATGTGAGAGAGATAACTCGTTTGTCAAACGATTCAGTGAGTCCTGCAGGATATTCGACAAAGCCGACATGGGCTCGAGGTGAAGCCATGGTTCAAGTTTACTTCTGCACTGCTCTGAAAAAATCAGGTCACTAACAAGATACTAAAAAATCACGCACAATAATAGTGCCAGTAATCATTCCAGTATTGAAATAACCATATTTTCCAAAACAATAATCTCACCCACTACAATACAAAATACACTTACTTAATAATACGCTAATAATAATGTATCCACGTATTAACAAGCTCGTTCTGCTAATACACTACACTAAGACATACTACCAAAAATACATCATTTCAATGTAATAATGCCTCCAATGTGCAGAACAAGAACATCAGTACGCCAGGTCTCGAGACAATTCCTCAGCAACAGAGTCTTTCACATTATGTCCAGGTGACGATACGATTCTTGAAGACTCAAAGTCTCTTATGAAGACGATTCAAGATGCTCACAAGTTGGCAGGTAACGACAGATTTCAAGGATAACTCAGAATGGTTACTCGGTGAGGCTGACATTAGAGATCTCAAGGTGACACAGAGGTGCGGCCAACTCAAGACAGTGACTTCAGACACCAAACCAAAACCAACGCCAACTATAACCTAACTAGACTGCTTTTTCACCCCTGAGCCGGACCAAAAACCCACAACTACAGGAATAACCACGAAAGCAAACAACTACAAGCTAGACCATAACGCTAAACGAAATTTACCTCCCTAGCTAGAAAGCTAAAAACCGCTGGACGAAACCTGAAGTAAACAAACATCCATCATCTTGTGTCACAAACATCGGGGAAGACTGCGCAACGTGTACACAAACTGGTCATGAACCTTGGCCTCATACGACAGCAACTTTACACGTATTAAGGTTCTAAGGACTGTTATTGCCGGAGGTGGGATGGAGAATTCGCTCTCCGCTCCAACGGCGTGCGTCTCAAATAGCCATTGGCAGTCAGGTCCACCTCCTGGCCTTCTCGTGGCAGAACTGGTTAAACTGACAGTAAAAGGGGCGAAAGCGAATATCTGGCGCCTGAAAACCAGACACTTAGGGGACATGAGATGCACGTTTGGTAGCTCATCTACCGCTGCTGGCGAGATTCTTCAACTGCCGTGCGTGAAGCGGTCTTCCTCCCGGCCAATAAAGAAAGGTGCAAATGGGGTTGCCTCGTGGAACCACTGAGGAAAAGGTTGTAGAAAGGATAAAGCGAAGCAAACAGTCAAATCACGGCACCTCTGGTCTTGAAGTCGGCCACGTCCTAAGTGCACTCATATCGGGTGAAATGCCTGAACCGGCTTAAACCAGAGGTTAAGACACTGCTGGCAAGACTCTTCGGATGCCGCGCTTGGAGTGAAACTCCTCCCGATCAAGGAAAAAACTGCGGAAAAGAAGTAAGGGTTGCTGTGCGGCGCCGATGTGAAAAGGTGAAGGAAAGGATAAAGTGAAGTTTAATCGGTATGTCCAATAGTATCGCAGCGAGAGCTACACATACCATGGCGCCTCTGCTCTAGAGGTCGGTCACTCCCGATATACACCTATACTGGTGAAATATGCCTAAACTGGCATAAACCAGGGGTGTAATTGAAGGCTACGCATGTCACGGTACCTCTGCTCTAGAGGTCGGTCACGTGCTAACCACGCCCATACTGGGATAATATGCCTAAACCGGCTCAACCCAGGGGTGGAAGTCACTAGTAGCAGCCACAACCACAAAATGCTGAAGTCGGTCACACTGAACCAGGGCAGTTTAGATAGGCAACCACCTCTCACCCGGCGGGGATGTATGCGTATCCTAATCACGCTGAGGTTTTCTTTTGAGAATGTCCAACACTGGACTGGATGGGCAACCACCTCTCACCCGGCGGTGATACACGGTATCTCAAAACACGTCGAGGTTTTCCAGTGAGAAAATCCAACTCTGGCCTGGGTGGGCTACCACCTCTCACCCAGCGGAGATATATTGATATCCAAAACACGTCGAGGTTTTCCGGTGAGAAAGTCCAACTCTAGACTAAACTGGTGCAACGAAAACCACGGTGTCATGCAATCCCGCTTCTGAGACCCACCAAGAATACAGGCTCAAGCCCTGCGATACTCTGAACCTCTTGTGGTCCTCTCGGGGATCTCGTGTGGTCCTTTCGGGGGCCACACGGGGGACCACGGAACTTAACGAGGACCACAGGCGTAAATTCAGTGGGATCACAGGGCGGTCTTGGTGGTAGAAGCGAACGAAGAAGAAGAAGAAGAAGAAGTAGAAGAAGAAGACACATACTATGTGCTTCACAATGTATCGGACCTGGTGTTGGCCTACCAAACTTTTAACGTGTTACAGTTATAACCTCCAATAACGTAGTCTTGGTCACTATTGTATGCACGCGTGCCTGTATTAATTTACTTTTTGAATTACTTAACATCACTATTCACAGAGTGAATTTGCTTAACTGCTTCGCAAGTGACAAGTCGTTACATTGATATACACTACGCAACACAATAACCACGCACTTAAGTACACGAATATGATCAGTTACAGTAGTGACGGTTCAAATCAAAGGCAACAGTTTGCACAGATAACATAAATACAGTTTACTACAGGATTCCAGCACCTGCAAAAATATATACAAAGTTTAATGATGAATCCCAATTTGTGATAAGTGTTGTAAATGAGCGTGGTGTGAACCAACAGAAACAGTCAGCAATGTAAATAAACTGTCCGGGCGATTACCATCTCCATGGGACAGACACACTCAGAAAACACTGGCAAAACATTATTTCTTCATGTACACAGAAAACTCTAAGCTAACCTTGCAGTCTAGAATATCAACCGTTGTTCAAAAAGGGAACAATCAACTTAAAAATACTACATTACAAAGTTCATTAAATCTTTGTCCTGAAAAGGACAACCAAATACAAAACTTACGTCATGAACCAATCAATCGAACAATCATTCCAGAACAGGACCAACTCATGTTCCTATCCTTTCATATTTCTAACAGACGTCTCATCACATCGATCAAACATCTCAATAAGAACTCTCATTCGTCCAGCTCGCTGGCTCAGACCCCGTGCTCGCCTAAACAGATGAGTGTGGTCAAGAATTCTGCCCATAAAAAGTGGGTTTCAAGGTCTGTTCTACAACAGATTAAACAGTCTGCTACACTTGGTATAAAAAAATCTAAAGCAAGATTTGAGTTTGACATTCATGTCAGCAAAACGCGTGCACCATCTCCTGACTGCAGAGCAAAAGGAAGATCACGGGGCATTTTGCACTGATATCTATGAGCGAGTCCAACTCGATCCCAACTTCTCGTCATTGCTAATCACTGGTGATGAATGTTGGGTGCACGTTCATGACCCGGAAACAAACCTACTGTAATTACAGCAGGGAATGTCATATTCTGCCCGGCCGAAAAGACGCAATAGGTGATGTCATTTGTTAAGACCATTTTGACCGCGTTTTTCAACAATGACACATTCATTGCACGCTAAGAACTCTCCTTTGACGTTCTGAAAGGTACCGTGTTTGACCTTCGATTCTGAAATCTTTCGAACACATACGTCACATCCATGAATATCTCCGTCCACTATGCTATCCTACATCGAATCGGCGAATGTTTTCTTCAGATGTGGGATGAAGAAATCCTGTGAAGCAAGATCGGGTGAGTACAGTGAGTGTGGCAGTAACGAAACTTTTATATAAATCATAAAATAAAAATTACAGAAACACCATTTCCCCACAGAAAATATGCACTAATTATAATCTAGAATAAAGTGAAAACATGAAAACACAAGTGGGCGGCGGGCAATAAGCTTTTAAAAAAAACTTAAAAACAATTACATCTCAACAAAAAAATTGACTCTGAATTCAACCTAGTGGGTGCCATGCATCCACGCTTTATATACTGGAAAGGCGTAATGCTACCGGCTTTGCCAGATTTTTTATATAGTTTGGATAAATTCAAAATTAGAGACCAACGTACCCCAACTCAAAAAGAATAAGGTAGCGAAATCATTCGGACCCCATCCACGCAAGGCACGTCGAAAGAGACACAAAGAGACGATCGAGTGCAGAAGCGAAACTTCGTAGGGTATATCTGCTCAGAGAGTCGCGTACGAGAAGTGTTGTAGGACTTCTGTGTAGAATTCTGTATTCACTCTCCGGATTCAAGTTATTTTATACGTCAGCTTTCGCGAACTATTTCTCGCACACGCGCCAGTCTCATCGACGTGTGAAGTTGGTCGATGTCCTCAGCGCGGTGGTCATCTGCAAACTGCATCTACATTTGAAGAGTGAAAGCCATCCACATGGTTTTTATCAACTTAGGCAGCACTTACTGAAAGCTGATTGTAGCATTTCATAAGTTCCAACATCAGCCTTCCGGAGGCGAATGCCGAAATTATAACACACATGCTGTTTTGATTTTCTCATCAATTTCGGAATAGGAAGGAACCTGCAAGGATGCATTCACTTGTAGGCTTGTGCAGCTCCAGCGATGAAGAATATGAGCACAGATTGTGCATGTACACTCAGGAATGGGACTTCAACTCATTCTTTGACCATACGGATGCGTATTATAGTTTCCCGGAAAAAAGTCCAGTCCCAGAACTGTGTGAACAGTCATATAGACCCTGTTCCTTCTTTCTTTTGTTACAGCCAGAAAGCGACCTAGTCTGACTAATGAGCAGGGATAAGTTCCCGTGATAGACCAGTCTGATAAAAAAAAAATACGCGCCCTGTTCATTTTATGTTCTCTCAGAGGCTGACAAAATAGCCGGTGTAAATAACTCCTGAATCTGAAACAAATCTGTGCCTTACCGTGTTCATTGCATCGGCTGCATGGAACACAACCTCTATGTTTCAAAGAGATATAATAAAAAAACGAAGAAGATATAATGTTCTCGATATCACGTATTTTAAAATAACGATATGTGCATGTTTCGATATGTATATATTTCTAGCAGAATAATCATACATGTGTTTGGAAATAAAATTATAGTCAAGAGCAGCTTATTGAAAGATTACTTTACTTTAAAATATGATAACAAATTACAAAGCAAAGTGTAAACCAAAAAAGAAAATACATAGTTTCTTCTTCATTTCTAATCGTAGACCGTTTGTTATGGTATATAATTTTCTTAGCCATATTCTAATATTTCATATGCAAGCCTGACTCAGACACCCAACAAAAACAGTACAGTCTGAATAAGTTTCCATATAAATTCCATTCATCTGCATGTCCCTTGCGGAACTTTGCCTCCTTAACAGCACTCCTGTAGGCCTCTCGGTTCTGAGCAAGAAGGCCTGCTGCTGATGCATCCAAAAGCAGATCATCAACGATGTCTTGCAGCCTGACTTTCCATGTTGCTGTTTGGGTTTCTTGGTATATTTTCAGAAGATAGTTTCCATATATATTTGCATATAAATTTTATTTAATACTGTCTGTTTTTTATTTCATACAGGTTTTAACTATTCACACTGTAACTTAAAGTAAACCCTTTCTTTGACAAAAAAAAACCAAAACATTGCAGTAAAGTTTTTGTTAGTCATATTTATCAAAATTATTTTAAAATAGGTCGAAATTGTTCATGAAACAAATGTATTAAAAATATTATATAATTAACAGGAAAAATTATAATCCATACATAAAAAATAAAACTCTTAAAACTGTATCACTGTACATTATTTCCAAAAAGTTTAATATAACTTACTTTTATAACATACACTTGCTGGCATCTACTTTCACGCGTTTGTAATTATCTCAAAAGTAATGGATTGTATGACACAACATCTTCAAAATATTGTATGTAGTAATTTTAAGTTCTGCACGTGTACATTTATCTGTACAGTCATTAAATTACAAGAGACGAAGCACAATTAAAAGAAAAACTATACTACTTTAGGTAACAATCGCGTAGGCTGTTAACTGTATATTTATATAGTTTTCCACCATACAACATTATTATAGAAAAATGTTTGACAAGTACAGATAAAAAATTGGCATACTTGTCAATACTGTCTTATTCCAGTAGATAAATTTCATATTTGGAATCAAATGTCGAATAAAATAGTCCGGCGCAGTTTCCATAAAATAAACATGTTATTTTCCTTTTCAGCGTTAAAGTTCAGTTACTTTTAGGCTGCCCATCATTTTTATTATTTATTGTTAACTTCCAGATATAGCTCAATGTCCTTCTTTTGATGTCTCTTTTTCAACATTGTCGACTATTTGGCTTTGGATCGTTGTATGCATAAGGTAATGATAATGCTTTGAGCAAAACATAAATGAATATACTAGACTAACAAATACACAAAATATGAGATATAAAAAAAACATAGTAAAATTATCATGTTTACACATCAATGAAAGAAATAATTTAATGGTAGGAGGTGAGGGTTGTGTAAAGGTAAAAGGTAAAATTCCCGTTCCCACGCCATTAAGGCATAAAGTGATAGACCCGTATTTTCCAATACCCTCGGTACATGAAAGTGTGATGTGGTCAGAATCACGCCTGGTCGCTTTACCTTGTCAGACTTCTCTGCTGCCCATTTTTAAAGGCTGGATGAACCCTGGGGCCTTTTTGGTGTGTACCAGAAAAAAAAAAATCCCACCGCTGGGGCTGAAACCAGAACCACCTGATTACTAAACTGAGCGCTTAACCCCTCAGCTAACTAGGCCGCCAAAGGGCAGGTTGTGAAAGAAAAAAGTTATTCGCAGTATTCACGGATAATATCTTAAGAAGACTAATCCTACTTTATTCCCTCTATTTCAAGAGCGAAAATAAAGGATGAATAGAACATCATCCAATATGAATGTCATACACAAATTTTACAAAAGATATTTCAGGTTGCGAAGGAGAGTTCACATAAAAATCGATTGATATAAGAACTTTTGAATGTAAACTTTCACCGTCAAATAATTTCATCAAAATAAAGTAAACGGCGCAAGTGTCCCGCATTTGAATAATAAGAAGAGGTAAATTCCCTTTCCCATGCAATTAAGGCATATTGGGTGCTCGGACTGTATTTCCACGACAGTTGGCTCATGAAAGTGTGAAGTTGTTAGAATCTAGTCACGTTTACCTTCCCAGAATTCTCCGGTATCTACTTATAGAGGCTGGGAGGATCACGGGGTCCTCTTGCTGATTATCAGAAAAAAAATCCCTCTTAATGGGGCTACCAGATTAGTAAATCAAGCTCTTAATCACGAAACATTTGAGAACTACTTCGTATTTAAAATAAAAATAAGTCAAGTAGCTGACAAATATTCGAATATCCCGTAGAGAGTTAATTTTACTGACGATTGGTCTCGATTGCTTCTTCTGATAATTGATAAGCACAAATGATCAAAATAAATGATAATCATATGGTTATTACATATTCCAGCCATGTTCTATAACCCCATGCTATTCTCTTAGCTCTATTCTGAGTGATTACACTAAACGTTGGATGGAAATAACTTAAGCATTGTGTGCTGAGAGTGGAAAAATCAAATAATTGTGTTAAGGATATGTCTGAATAAAGAGCTGGAATGGGAGAGTACACCGTACATCAACAAAATGAAGGAACTGGATGAGGAGAGGTGAGAGAAAAATAAGCTCCTTATGTGGAGGAAGCCATAAACCCACAGTAAGAGAGAAACAGGGAAGTTCATACACAAACCTTACACTGGTTACTGGAACGAGCGGCGGAGCAGATATGGACATGTCCTGACAGCAGTGATGTGACCTCCTGAGAGCAATCAATCAGTGAACTAGCCTGATCAATGTTTAGACATCTATATGAAAAGGAATGCTAAATATTTTATGATGCTGGCATAGTCATTGTAGCATATTAAGCAATTCTGATAAAAATATGAGCATAACGAAATGAACTTGTACACGAGAACAGCTGCATTGATATATAATATAAAACAGATGATCAGTAGAGACAAATTAGATGTAAATAAATCTCAAAACATACGAGTAGTATTCAAATGAGCGATATCTGCACAATTAAGCTCAATATTTACATTTTAAAAATGATCTCCAGGCAGTCTGACATCCACAATCTAGCTACAAGGAAGAAGCTCTTTAACATCAGACGATATCTGCCCTCGACATGTCTGAAGAGGGTAGTCCAGAGCTAACGCTTTTTATGTGGTTCACATACTCTGGCCTCTGTCAGATAGTCAACGTCTTCGGCGTCATTTCTAACACCATCAACATCGTTTGTTTTGTCAAACAGGGTTTCAAAGAAACAGTGAACATTAGTTTTATAGGTAAAAACCACGATTTTCAATGTGCATTATTCCATACGAACTGTGTAAAAGTCAGTTAGTATGCAATTGGTAAAAATGTGTCATTATTTCGCCTCTTCAAGACAAAAAAATTATTGTAACCATTCAATTTAAAAAAAAAATTTTTTCGGGAAGTGATGTTTCATGCTATTAATATTCCAAAGTAGTTGAATCTAAGCGTCACTTAATATCAGTCAGTCATTTGCATGTTCCTTGTGGAAATGTGCTTCCATACCAGCTCTCCTGTAGGCCTCAAAGTTGTAAGCAAGATGTCTTGCTGCTGATGCATCCATTTGCAGATCATCAACGAAGTCTTGCAGCCATCTTCGTCTTGGTCTTCCTCTCTTTCTTTTTCCCATTATGTACCCTTCCAGGACGGTTTTCTCTAGATTATCATGATATTTAATGTGTTCAAATATTTACATTTTCTCTGGTTAATCCTCTTTACTAGCCAACCTTCTTCAGTATTAAGTTCTTGTAGTATATACAGCAGAAGAAGAGTAAGTGATAAACTTTTATAACAGACTCCAAACGACGATAAACCAGATACGAAAAATGATATTGCATTAATAATTGGCGATTTTAATGAAAAGATTGGTACAGAAAGGGCAGAAGACGAAGGATATGTTTTGGAAAAAAGAAATTAGTATAGGACATTGAAATGAGACAAATGACAGTCTAGTGGCGTTTTGCATGGAAAATGAGCTAATGGTCTCTAACACACTTTTTAGACAACATCCACGAGGACTTTACACATGGAAGTCACCTGACGAGGAAAACAAAGTTCAAATATATTAAATGTTAGTGCAAAGAAGGTGGAGATCAGGTATAACTTTAGCAAAAATTCCACCAGGCGCCGATTCTGACAAGGACCACGAGTTATGTATTAAAACAAAACATGAAGATAAGATAAAAAAGACAGTTAGGAGATCAAGACCACTCCGCTTTGATATTACAAAAATACCAGGGCAATATGGTATAGAATGAAGAACCGTTTTGAGACACTGATGGCTGTCCGTGAGGATATGGCATCTGATGAACTGGCTACACAGGGTAGGTATATCTTACTAACAGCAGCTAAATATATGTTCCAGTTAATAAAATACAAAAGATTGAATTAATTACACCAGGCACATTAGAACTAATAAAACAAGGTAGAGAAACGAAGATGGAATGGAAAGTGGCAAATAACAACAGGGAGGAATATAAATCTCCAACAAAAGAAATAAGAATAACTCTATAGTACTACACAAGATATCCACGACCAGTCAAAAAAGATACCAGGTAAATAGAATATACCTTGTTTATTACTATCGATATAATAACTAATTATATCAGAAGAGACAAAAAAAAACAATACATAGAGGATTGTTGTGAAAGAAAAAAAGGACGTCAGAAGTATGGAAGAGATAGTGAAATGTTTAAAGAAATGAAGACATTAAAAAGAACTGCCATATCTAAATCAAATGTAAAATGTGTGACGAGATGGGGAATACCTTGACAGAGACAGAGGAAATTCTAGAAATATGGAAGGAATATTACAGAGGAATGTATGAAACAACTGACTGTGAAAGCAGAAATCAACAGTGTGAATTATTATTGGAGGAGAAAGAATCCGAACCAACAATTTAAGACGTTTTATGGGCAATAAAGAGTCTGAAAAATGGTAAATCACCATGATGTGATGAGATAACAGCTGAATTTATTAAAACCAGAGGAACGGAATGTGCTACAATATATCATACACTATGTAAAAAGACATAGCATTCAGGTATTTGGCAAAATAATAAAAAGAATCGTATTCATACCATTGCCGAAAAAAAGTAACTTGAAATTGTGCACAAACTACAGAACCGTTTCTCTGATTAATCATGCCAGTAACACTCTATTAAAAATCATAATGGGTACACGTAGAAAGAAAATAGAAGGAGAAATCAATATGGTCCAAGCTGGTTTTAGACAAGGAAGAGGAACAAGAGATCATATTTTCATCATTAAAATTAGAGAAATGCAGAGATTTTAATATGAATCTTTATTAATTTTCGATAGGCGATTCAAAAGCATTTGATTGTGAACACCAGAAACGTTGGGAAATAATTTAAAAAATGGGATTTCCAATACTTATGACACAATTAATGTCACAGCTGTATCTAAACAAACATGCAGTTGTAAGAATAAATGGTGAAACAACTTGGTTTGATAGATAACAAGGGGTCAGTATGGGTTGCATATTGTCGCCTTACTTATTTAATGTGTATACTGAAAATATATTGAGGAATGTTAGATAAGGTGTGGGCAAAGATTATTATGATGCCATAACAATAGAAGGTTATGAAATGCCAGCGATTAGATATGCTAATGGCACATTATTACTGTCCACAACACAGAAAGGAATGGAAAAGCTATGTTAGTCCGTAAGAACATTGAAAGCTAAAACCTGTATCTTAATGTAAACGAAACTAAATTGATGACAATTGACAAAACAAATAAGGCAGCTGAAATATATCGATGAGGAGACATTTGAAGAGGTGGAGTGTTTTGAACATCTTGGATCATTACCAACTAATAATGTAGATACAATGAGGGATATTAAAAGGACGACATCTATCGCTCTTCACAAAATAAAACACCTAAAGAAGCTGTGGAGAGGAACAGACAGAACTACAAAAATACGATTTTTAAGGCATTCATCATTCCCATCGCAACATATACCTGTGAGACCTGGACACTTAACAAAATAGGTGAGAAACATATAAATGCCTTTGAATGCAAATACTACAGAAAAGTCCTTCAAACCTCATGGACACAAAATAGAACACATATATACATACTGCAACACATTAATATTGAAGAAGGTTGGTTAGTAAGGAAGATTAAACATCATTATAATTTAGAGAAGACAGTCTTGAAAGGGGGTACATAATGGGAAAGAGAAAGAGAGGAAGACCAAGGCGAAGGTGGCTGCAAGATAACGTTGACGATATGGAGGCATCAGCAGAAGGACATCTTGCTTACAACCGAGAGGCCTACAGGAGAGCTATTAGGGATCAAAGTTTCGCAAGGGACATACATGTGAGTGAGTATGGATATATTTGTTATTTTTTTGTGTGTCGGTGATATTTGAAGTACTCATCTGTAGCATTTACATTCAAAAACATTTATGTGTTTCTCAGCTGTTTTGTTAAATGTTCAGGTCTCATATTCATATGTTTCGATGTAAAAAAAAATGAATGTCTTTAAAAATCTTACGTTTTAGTTCTGTCTGTTCCTCCCCACAGCTTCTTTAGTTGTTTTACTTTTTTGAAGAGTGATAGATGTCATCATTTTATTTCCCTCATTGTATCTCCATTATTAGTTAGTAATGATACAGGATATTAAAAACTCTCCATATGTTTAAATATGTCCTCATGATATATATTTCATCTGCCTTATTTGTTTCGTCAGTTGTCATCAATTTAGTTTTCTTCACATTAATATAGTGGTTTTGATCTCAACTATTCGTAAAGACTGACAAAATTAGACTAATTATGTCATTTAATATAATGTAAATTAATATTAAGAACACAGTCCAAGACAAGACATGTTCTTGGTGCCCAGATTTTAGGCGTTTTCCAGTGATTATCTTGGCGGTGATTCAAGAAATTGCATTAGATAGACGAAAAAAAAAAGAGAACAAATATAGCCGTACAGCAAGAACTTAACACTGAAGACAGCTGGTTAATAAAGACGATTAAACAGAGAAAACGTACGCATTTTGGACGTAAGAAAAGTTATACAAATCTATAGAAGACAATCTTGGAAGGGTACGCGATGTGAAAAATAAAGAGAGGAAGACCAAGGCGAACATTGTCAGTGAATTTCAAATAACTTAACACAGTGATTGCTTAGATTAGAATGATTTGAGTGATCTGATCAGGGAGTTAGATCTTTCCAATGAGTCTTCTGAACTGCTTGATTGCAGATTAAAGGACGAGAAGGTACTTTGGCCTGGAACAAAAATATTACATATTATATAAGGAGAGGAAAAAAAAAAGATCTGATGGCATTCTTTACCGAAGTCAACAACATAAGCAATAACGCCGAAAACCTTGTGAAGAAAATTGGTCTTTCAGAATATGACCCAAGTGAGTGGTGACTCTTCATCGATAGTTCAAAACGTAGTTTGAAATGTGTTCTTTTAAATAACGGCAGCGAATATAGTTCTATTCCAATCAGTCATCCCGCCAGGATGAAAGAAGAGTACAAGGCCATCTCTTTAGTTTTGGTGACTTAAATGGTGAAGAGCATGGTGAAAGACTTCACCAACACATAAACACAATGGAAGCCAGATCCCAAGGAAGATGGGATGTACACATGATTGTAGACTATTGTTAGAATTGTATTTGTTATGGGCGAACAGAGTTAAGATTGCTATATAGCATATGTTCTGTATCTCAAAAACTAGAGCTAGTAGGTGAAACCATATGCCATTTTTTGAATCGTCATATATACCCAGAAATAGGTCTAACATTTTAGGCACTAAAATATGTGTTTGCCAGTGTAATTATTATGCAATTATTAAATAATTAGTGGAGAATTTCAAGTAATTGTCCTTTATACTTTGTAGGTCACAATTAATACAGCACAGTCATATTCAATCTCAGGTCTGGCAATCTCCGATCTAGGCTGTCTAACAACGCAGATATGGTATAATATAGGAATAACTCCAATATTCAGGGCGGCTGACGTTCCGTTTGATGTCATGGGAGTAATGTATTTAACAGCAGGGATGCCACACCTTACGTTTACTACATTGTCTAGTTGGCTCACTGCCTTCATTACACTAGAGAGGTGCGTGTGTATAACAGCACCTTTACAGGTTGGTGAGCATATATTACCCTCCATAATTTTAATTATTTTAAAGTTTATGTTGATGAACTTAACAATGAATTTAAACAGTAACACTAATATCATTATAATCAAAGCTATCGGTATCATTTTCATAGTCATCACCATTTTATTATTAATATATTTGATCTATTTATGTTGAATTTCATTTGCTTAATAGCTTCATATTGTAATTAAGTGCTACTACATACCGAGATCACGTCATGAGCCTAGATATTTTTTAATTAAAATTGTCAATTTAAACAGTAAAAGTTCATTATAATGTTCATTTATTTTTCAGGTAAAAAATGTACTGTCCCCCAGAAAGACAGCTGTCATCATTGTATGTGTGTATATGTTTGTCGTGACCAGCGCAGCCCCGGTCTATGTTGTCAACAGACTACAGATGACTTTTCTTCCTCATCGAAACAGAACTCTTCTTGCTCTTGCTTTTACATCAGATCGAGAAATTGTCCAAATGATTTCTTTAATAATTAACAGTTTCCTTATGCCCTTGATATCTTTTATACTGGTCATTATATGCACAGCTGTACTGGTTGTCTCCCTGAAAAGGAGTTCGCATTGGCATACAACTTTAATTAGTTCAAGCTCACATATATCCAGCCGTAACCAGAAAGTTTCTAAAATGGTAGTTATGATTTCAACACTTTTTATTTCCTGTTTTATTCCCTCATCAGTTATTATGCTTACTGTAGCTTTCATACCAGATCTACTTGGTGGAGGTAAGTATTACTTTTCTATCGGCTCGTACGTGGGCTGCGTTATGTTGGTGATGGAATCTATAAATTCATCCGCCAATATTTTCATATACTATCGCATGAGCAGTAAGTATAGAGATACGTTTAATAGGCTGTTATGTGGCTATTGAACGAGATAAGATTCGAAACATTTTACTAATATGCTAACCTAAATATGTGACCTTACCAAGAAAAATGTTTCATATGTTAAGATAAGTAACTGAATACTGTCAAATTTCATAAACTTCTTTTCTGCTCTCAGTGACACATTGGAACTTAAATGATTTTTAGCAGCGGAACATTTACTTGGTTTAAACTGCACCTAATTTCCGTAATATATAGGCTACTATATATATATAGCAATGGTGGATCACTACTAACTAATAATGGAGATACAATGAGGGAAATTAAAAGGAGGACATCTATCGCTCTTCAGAAAGTAAAACAAATAAAGAATCTGTGGAGAGGAGCAGACAGAACCACAAAAATAAGATTTTTAAGGGCATGCATCTTTCCCATCGCAGCATATGCCTGTGAGAACTGGACACTTAACAAAACAGCTGAGAAATACATAAATGACTTTGAATGTAAATGCTACAGAAGAGTTCTCCAAATATCGTGGACACAAAAAAGAACAAATATATCTATACTACAAGAGCTTAATATTGAAGAAGGCTGGCTAGTGAAGAGGATTAAAGAGAGAAAACTGAAATATTTTGGACACATTAAACGTCATGATAATTTAGAGAAGACCGTATTGGAAGGATAATAATGGGAAAAAGAAAAAGAGGAAGACCAAGACGAAGATGGCTGCAAGACATCGTTGACGATCTGGAAATGGATGCAACAGCAGCAGGCCATCTTGCTCACAACCGAGAGACCTACAGGAGTGCTGTTTGGGAGGCAAAGTTCCGCAAGGGACATGCAAATGAATGAATGAATGAATGGTGGAGAATAACGATTGAATGGAGATTTTAGTGAAATCTATCATTTATATATATATATATATATATATATATATATATATATATATACATACACACACACACATATATATTATCAGCAGGAAATACTAGTTAATTTATTTTCGTTTCTAGCTTTCCAAAGACCAATAAAGATTTCAATGATTTTTCATCATGTGCACTTAAGGAGACAGAAGGAAAATACACATGCACTATTTATGTGACATTTGCAGATAATGTAATGTTTGAAGCAATATGTCACCATCTTATAGACATGAAAAAAAACCACTTTCTTGGAGCTTTTATTCAGCTATTGTGTTGCGCAGGCTTAAAATTGTATTTTTCATTATTAAAAAATGCATGTTACCATAAAATGATAAAAGACCAAAAAAAGAAAAATCTAAATATTCGTAATTTGGGGGGGGGGGGAAGTGAGAATGCACGAGGTGGGTAAAGGTGCTAATAATATGATACTATTAAGAGATGATGATAATATGACACTATTAAGAGATGATGATATTATGATATTATTAAGAGATGATGATAATATGATATTATTAATTGATGACGTAATGCTCCACAGAAGAGCACATTATTTTATTCGTCGTGGGCCCAGTGAGTGGTCAGTATCTGTGGAGGCTTTGTAGACAGGACACATAGCAGTGCGAGGATTGGCGACATATAACTTCTACTAGAAGCAGGAGGGTTTTGACCTATTAAGTGGAGTCCGTTGCTTAAGCACAGGAAGTCAGGTGTGTGACTTTTTCCTTCCTACCCTCGATATAGTCCAAATCAGATGCATTCAACATGCGCTTGACCACCACACACAGAATAAAAAACACAAAAATGTAGAATAAAATGAAAAAGATTGCTACCAGGGAAAAGATTTTATTGAGCTTCTACACAGATCTGCCCCGAATTTAACCTAAACTCTTGATTAAACTCAAGAGAATAAATTGCCCATAATTTTGTATCGTTTTTAAATGATAACTCCCAGTCATCAGTCGTTTGCATGTCCCTTATGACATTATAGTGATTTTTGAAAGTAAATATTAGGTAAGTCATCCTGGTATTTAAAAGTGGGGTAAATACACGGTTATGTCCCCCAGTTTAGTTAATACTTGTTTACGTTTTACTCCCTCTTAACTTAAGGCTTGTATGCCTGGCTTTAACCGCGCAGCTTGTACAAGTAGAGACTGGTCAGATTATCAGTTAGGAAAACGAGAATTTGGGGCAGTCTTAATTTTGTGTTCGTTAGAGAGAGTCTGAACCTTGTGTTTGTTAGAGAGGGTATGAGCCTTGTGTTTGTTAGAGAGGGTCTGAATCTTGTGTTTATTAGAGAGGGTCTGAACCTTGTGTTTGTTAGAGAGGGTCTGAGCCTTGTGTTTGTTAGAGAGGGTCTGAGCCATGTGTTTGTTAGAGAGGGTCTGAGCCTTGTGTTTGTTAGAGAGGGTCTGAATCTTGTGTTTGTTAGAGAGAGGGTCTGAGCCTTGTGTTTGTTAGAGAGGGTCTGAACCTTGTGTTTGTTAGAGAGGGTCTGAACCTTGTGTTTGTTAGAGTAGAATGTGGTTCTAAGGACTGATTAGCCGTAGGTGGGGTGGGGGATACGCTATCCACTCAGTGAAATGTCTCCAAGTCGTGCGTCTCAAATAGCTCTGACAATCAAGTCCAGCTCCTGGTCTTCTCGTGAGAGAACTGTTCAAACCGACAGGAGAATGGGCGAAGGCGAATATCTGGCGTCTGAAAACCAACCGCTTGGAACAGATGAGAGTAATGTCTGGTAGCTCATCTACCACTGCTGGCGAGATTCTTCAGCTGCCGTGTTTGGGGTGGAGCTACTCCCGGCCAGTGATGAAAGTAGAATGTAGTTTAGTTTCTGGATATTGTGTTTTAGTTGTCGCCAGTAAGTAGTTTATAGTATAGAACAGTAAAACTAGAATTTGGTAGGATTATGGTGGCGTTGAAGACTTCTTGACGTTAGTAGACGCATGGAATCATATTTGTTGTCTTGCTGCAATAATATAATATCGTATTTATTGGATTTGTCATTGCCTTTGTTTCAACTCATCGTCATCGTCATTATGTCACAAACTGCACCAATAAAGCCATTATGATCTATAAAGCTGCTACTGAGTTTGCCACAGAGTGAAAGTCTTTCTTGAGAGAGCTCGTCTGCCTGCGGATAGTAAGCAGACACCAGCAGACACTACCAGACACCAAGTAGGCACTAAGCCGACATCTACCAACGACGAAACAGACGGACCTCGACTGTTTGGAAACAGTGAAGTCTCGGCTGTCTATCGTTGTAATACTAAACAGTACTATGGAGTCTTAGATATAATGGAAGTGGAAGTTCATGTTTCGAAGCTCAGAAGTACTAGTGAAAATAGTAGGCCTACAAATATCAGGCATAAACATTGTAGACAGTAGAATAGTGGATAACTAATTCTACCAATACTCACTACCTATACAACAATGTATAACAGTCGACTACTACCATTAAAAGCCATCAATACTATTTTACATTTATGGAACTTTGCCTACCTAACAGATCTCCTGTATGCTTCTCGGTTGTAAACAAAGTGCCCTGCTGTTGATGCATCCATTGCAGATTATCAACTATGTATTGCAGCCATCTTCGCTTTGGTCTTCCTCTCTTTCGTCCAATATGTACATTTCCAAGACGGCCTTCTCTAAATTCTCATGAAGATTAATATGTCCAGAATATTTAAGTTTTCTCTGCATTATCTTCTTTACTAGCCAATCTCCCCAATATCAAATTGTTATAGTACAGATTTAGCTCTTCTTCTTTTTCTGTACATGCTATTTGAAGGACTTTTCTATAAAACATTCAAAGGCATTTATGTGTTTCTCGGCTGGTTTGTTAAGTGCCCAGGACTGACAGGCAAATGTTTGCCATGGGAAAGATTCATGCCCTTAAAAATCTAATTCTGTGTAGTTGCGTCTGTCCCTCTCTACATCCTGTTAGTTTTATTTTCTGAAGAGCGATAGATGCCCTCCTTTTAATTTCCCTTGTGCCGAACAGTTCCTCAAACATTTATTTCTTAATTAGAGTGGTTATCTCCCTCAAGAACATGAATTATATATTCCTTAGAAACATAGTTATCTTCCCCTCAAAAACAGTAATCTCTCTATCTGAACACAACATTAACTTCTCAACAAATTATAATTTCCTCATACAGTCAAGCATGATGATTTTTGCATGAAATTAAAACATCCCAGTCAGCTAATTTACTGGTTATGCCTTGAAAATTTAAAACAAATAAACAGCTACTTTCGATTTCGCTGGATAAATCTTACAACTTAGTACCCCAGTGTTCTTACAAACTAACTTTTACATGTGCTAAATTTAGGTAAAGGAAGCAACTGCCTGAAGCATACTTGAAAATTACCTAATCTCGACAACATAATTACATGTTCGAACTATGGAAGAACCGTCTTCGCCATATTTGGTAAATTAAAATATCAAAATACTGAGTTCTACGCACTCCTCTAAAACATTAGATACTATCTTATGTAGAATTAAATAGGAAATATGCTACGGAAACA
Organism: Achatina immaculata; assembly: GCA_009760885.1. Classification (NCBI taxonomy): domain Eukaryota; kingdom Metazoa; phylum Mollusca; class Gastropoda; order Stylommatophora; family Achatinidae; genus Lissachatina; species Lissachatina immaculata. The sequence continues at coordinate 46,273,990 of CM019691.1, forward strand.
TCGTACAATGTTAGATAGCTCAGCCTACCACGTGTAGTATCTCAACGCCAAACGGACACTGGAAAATTGTTTCTACAGTAGACCCGTGTCTTACATTAAAATAGCACAATAAATCTGGCAGTAACACATCACAAATATTATAAATGCACGAACTGTAAAAACAATGTGAGTAAAGTTTAACTCACGTGCTAGCTTCCATCAGGATTAAAGCTCGGGAAAATAGTCGCTACTTTTATAGCCGAGTGTTCATGCCTGGTCCCTTCGCTGGCTGTTCCAGAAATGAAACCTTCTCCCGTGTTGGAAGTCACGTGATTCAACGACTACCGAAAGTTCGCTTAGACCAATGGTATATTTTTGGTGTTAATTGGGAATTCCTACAATTCTTACCTCGTAAAGAGACTGAGGAAGGTAGCTTTTGCGAACAATCGCAATAAAGTTGTACATTATTGACATACAATTAAATATACGTATATGATGTGTTTTAACAGTGAAAATAGATACATTTTAAGATTACTCTCGTTACCATGACTAAACATTTGGCTATTAAGTGACGTTTTAGTAATTAAAAATGTTATACATGTTATAAATGGGGTAATAACATCGTTTATATATAATGTTTTTTATATTATTTTTTTTTATTTCTATAGTTGGAAGTGATTAATAAGACTACACATTGACAAAGTGAACAGAAAACACAATTAAACAATTAATCATAAGCTTCTATTGTTGATTAAAAACCAAAATTTTTATACAGTTAGCAAAATCAACCAATAAATCATTAATTTACATTGTTATCAAAATAAATCACTATAACAATTTTCTCTAAATGTCTAGGTTCGATTGGATTGCAACAAACTTAACTAATTGGCAAGAGTATATTCAAATGCATGAAATCTGTAATATAAAATTAAGTGCACATAATAATACACTTCCACATTACAGCAAATAATATCAAAATCTTCCATAGAACACTAACACCTGCACTTGAGTTATGATTATTCATCATCATACATAACACACTCTTAACAAAATATTTATCTAAATGGATCGGGATTGATCGAGGGAGCCCACAGCACAGCTTGCATTCATCCAAATCACATAATAATAACTAATACTAACCTAACATATATTGGTTCTCATCCGACGAATACAATTTCTCACTCACGCCTGAACAGTAACATGGCTCCCCGATCTCTGGCCTCATACGTGCCCAGCTTACAAAATCCCGACCGATTAAAATTCTACTATCTTGTCTTTATATAATGTGCCAGTAAACCGATTTTTTGTCAGAGTTGCGCACCTCTATAATGACCGGTACCTGACCCATTATTCCTACTCTTAGGGTTCCCAACCTACCCCGGTAACTATGAGCTTATCTCTTACCTACAACATGGTTTATTCGTGGTCCGACCACCTTCTCAAAATTTAAACAACAGACAACGGATCTTTTAGGCTTAAAGTCTACCCGCAACAGAGGGGAGCTCCAACAATAGATAGAACTTTACATTTCGCAGTCCAACTAGACCGGCGTTAATATATACTTTCACACGTAGACTCCAGCTACTCGCGGGAACGTCAGCCATTGGTATATCCACAGTTCAAAGAGATGTCGACGATGAAATAAATGTGTCATTTACAGCTTCCTTTTAACTAAACAAGCGGTGTTCGATCTATTAAGTGTTGTAACATGTAGTAATCTGTCTCCAGAAACATTTTGCTGTTGCCAGTTACTTGTCTTAAGATGAAGTAAAGTTTTCTCCAGCAACAGCAACAACGGCACACCTGAATAAATGATTACGGTATGTTTCAGAGATGTCAGGTGACGATAAAAAAAATGACTACTAGACTAGTGACTAGAGAACAGACCTAGAACACTTGACAGTTTGTACAACAAACAACTGTGACTTTTGACAGGTACCTTGCCTTTAAATAAACTGGGAATTGTGAAGGGTGATAGTTACCGCTCTCCTTGAGGCTGATTCCTGGCGCCCGTTCACCTGTCCCTGGCGATTCTGCTTAAAAAGTGGCTAAAGCCTGGAAAGAAAGTCGAGAACGAAAGTAGAGAGCGAAATTATATGACGCAGCAAAAGCGATAACGATAACGATATTAGCAAAGAAGAGACTCTGCTACTTAAAAGGGTGCAGTAGCGTAGCACTGTAAGTGAGGAAAGAGAGCCCCAGTGTTGTGTAGAACCAATCCTGGCCTATGGATGTGTATTATGAGCAGTCACCAGGTAAGCACAGCTGTGCCTTGAGGCCAGGGGAGTGTGCTTCCTGAGAAGGATGCTTAAGATACAAATGACAGCGAAGAGATCAAGCGAAGAAGTCTTAATAGAGGCCAGAGAATAGGCATAGGGAATAAAAAAAAAATCTCAGATATTCCAAATTTTCATGACACGTCGTGAGAGGAGGTGGATTGGAATATTTGATAACAGGGATGGTAGAGGGATAAGAGACCGAGGCAGACAAAGGGAGAAGATGATAGATGGACTGACGAAGCTGCATGGTAAAAGAACACCAGTCCAGCTCCTAACAGCCGGAATAGAGAAATAAACAAGAAACCTCTTGACACTGGTGTATGGAATAAATAAGCAAATAGATACCTGGGTTGGATGGCAACCCTAAGAGTAGGAATAATGGGTCAGTTGCAGGTCAGTTTTCAGAGGTGCTCAACTCTGAGAAAATATCGGCTTAAGGGGCCAGTATATAAAGATAATATGACACAATTTCACCAAGGTCGGGATTTTGTATACTGAGCGGATGGAGGGAGGTCATGTTGTTGTTCAAGAGCTAATGAGAGTGTATTTCGTCTGTGGATAAACATGTAAGTGTTAGGTTAATATTAAAGTTTATATTTCTGTAATGTGGATGCGTGTAAGGCTGTTCCGTCGACTCCTCCGACACACTCAGGTATGATCTGGTTAACTAAAGGGTACATGAGTAATTATAATTCTAGTGGAACATATTTGTCTATGTAATATTTAAAGGTTCTGGTTATGTGCAATGATGGCTCATGTGTGCACATAAATGGATATTGCAGAATTTTATGAATATGTATGTTGCAATAATTATTGCCAGTTTGTTCCTTATAATACGTCAGGTACTCAATCATTTAATGATGAAGATTAGATATATTTTTGTATGACTGTGTATAAGGGGTTAAATTGATTCTTTAGAAGTTCCACTGTCGATCAAGACAATCTAGGAGTCTGAATATTTAAGGAAATCGTTGTAACGATTATGTTGCTAAAGATATGGCTGATGAATAGCAATATCAATTGATGGTCTTGTGTTTTATTTTGTTAAATGTGTAATATGATGGTTTTAACAACAGTTAACAACAGAAGTTTATGATTATTTGAAGAATTATTTATTATGCTTTCTTTTCATTTCTGTAAATTATTCCTCCATTTTAAAACCTTTTTAATTACTGCACCGGAAAACGAAATCAGAATGTGTTTATTTTATTGTTGTCTAATGGCGGTAATAGTAGGAGTGTGTCTTCAATTACGCTGCTATAAACAGTGGAATTGTACGAAAGCCACCCTTTCTTCTCTTAAGTTAATTCACTTCAACCTACAGCAGCACCGGGGATTTTTTATGCCCATTTCCCACGAGTCTGTTTCACTAAATGATTTGAGATCTTTAGTACAGAGAATTAATGTGTCATTTCTCCAGCTCCATCCATAGAACATTCCATGCAATGTTTCCTTTTCACTTTCTCGTGAGCGCTTGCACCGAATTATGACTCGGTTGTTAAGTTTTCTGCTCGGCCCCACTGCACGTCACCCACTGTCACTACTGTCAGATTTACATTGATCTCTACAGCTGAGACAAAAGGCATGTCAGTGTTTATGTAACATAATATCTAACAAACTAACAGGATCACTCGGCATTGTGATCATCCTATCATAGTCATTCTTACACTGGTGTCTGGGACCCATATGCACTGCACAGCATCCTTCATTCTGGGTTAATAATTGACTGAATAGAAAATGCATCAAGAAAGAACGTCAAGCCCGACACAAGATATCCACAACCAGTCACAAATTCACCACCTGCACAATTTCTAATCTCAAGATCACAAGACATTACACATCTCAAACATTATTTTCTCTGCCCTGTCCATACCAGCAGGCAAAACAGACACATCAAAAATCATCGTTTCTCCAAGTATCTATTCATAAAAGTCAAGAAAACGTAAAGGCATCGTTTTCTCTGCCCTCATACAACGGATTCATACAGTTGCACAATTATAATGACACACAACAAATAATCTGTCATCCGTCCACATTAGATATAGACATGAAAAACCACAACATCAATGCAAAATGTGTCAGTTACATATATGTATACTCACAGCTGAGAAGACTGTCACAGTAAAATCGCATACTTATTTCTCATAGAACATGTTTCTCCAGGTGTCCAGTAAAACAGGGTCACGGCACCACTATAACAGATGTCTTTCTTCGGGTACTGTGTACTGTACTAGCTTGTATTACTGAACACTAAACACGTGTTTGCACACACTCTGTTCTGTACTGTGCCTATTATGTTGTAACATGAGCATTAGGCCCAGAGACACAACAGACGTTACATTGGTATACGCCGTGTAACAAGACATCCCAGATAACAATAACCTCAACTACACATTAATACACGACATGAACAGTTACATGTAATCAACTAATTCAACACAACAGTTGACATTTAACAAGAATCCAATAACCACAGGATTCAGCAGACACAAATTCGTAAATGTTTAATGATGAAATCCCATTTATTCGATGTGTGTTGCAATGATGTGGAGTGTAAACTTGATGAGAATAGTTACAAATGATCATAAAAATATGTCCGGGCGACTAACATCGCCATGGGACCAAGTCAGACATTCAACCGTGACAAAACATGCCAACTTCAAAAATTACACATGACTTTCAATCTGAAATTACTACCTTGTCCAAAAAACGGGACAAATCAAACACACAATCTACATGACTACTACAACATTCCTCATAAAAGAACAATCCATCAACTATAACAGTTTGTCCTAAAAAGGACAGTCCATCTAACTTAGATACTAAACTAAAGAATCTCTATATTCCTTTACTAGAATTAAAAACACCACAACCTATCACTACAATATTCTGACCCAAAACTGTTCTATCAAATTCGTTCATACATCCCGCCTATCAGAAACCACGTGACTCAGTTGTGCCACGAAACACGAGATACTTTCTCCGTGCTTACCGTAAACAGATGAGTCGTGCTCTATTAGACCACAACAACAGGGTTTCTCACAAAACAATCTGTACAGAATAGCATTCTGTTACACCAGTTCGCAGTTCGAACACACTACATCTCTCTCTCTCTCTCTCTCTCTCTCTCTCTTGCACACAGATACACACTTACGTTAGCCGAGAACATATGAAAACAATCCCGAATGACGTGCATAGGAAGACTCATAAATCTACCCTTCCCAAGCATCTGTAATTACTACACAATCCCCTTAACTTCATGAACCTACAATCACGAGCTCCCTCACACAACGTCGGACACGTCTTAACAGCACAGCGTCCGATCATCGACTGCCAAACAGTCTTTCAGATCAACACACGTCACATCCCTTACTACCTCCGCCACTTCTAACCTAATACGAGTAAATATATTTATGAATATAACATCACAGATACTATTAAAACGCCTTAACACGAGAATACGAAAAAAATTAAGAGCTGAACACTAAGAGTAACATATCGTTTTCTTGAAGAAAAAAAATGACATACCTTTTTTTTTTGGTTTGTTATAAGAGCTATAATGTAACGATCTCCAGATATGAAGAGATTCATATTTGTGCTTTATTTTCCTGACGAAATGTCTCGACAGAATTAACAAAGAAGATATGATGTAAATGCTTCAATTTAATATAGGCTGTAAAGCTACTCGAATTATTAAGAATATCTACTGTAAACAATGAGCAGCAGTAAAAGTGAACAAGACATAGGTAAGTGTCAGTATATAAAATGATGCTTAAGGCAAGGGTGCATATTGCCACCTAATCTAGTCTCACTGTAAAGTGAAAACATCATAAAAGGTATTGAAAATCCCAAAGTAATCAGAATATGAGGTCATATTATCAAAAGTCTGATATATACGGATCACAGAGTTCTATTAACAGAGAGGGAAAACATTTAGCAGAAACGAGTGAATAAGATTACTGAAGAGAAAGATTAAAGAGGGCTACAGCTAAACATTCAATAAGACAGAATACAGTGGTGATATCATAACATTACAAAGAGGAAATATTTAGAAGTGTAATACCCTTTCAGACTGCAAGCCACTTACACAAGTGAATAAACTCGGTTGTATTCACATAACAATAACCGCAAATAGCATATGTAAAAATTATATAAATCAATAACATATCAATCTACCATTGGTATTTATGAAATGTAGAAAAAAGTAACACATAGGAGAATTTCCCTAAATGTGAGGAAAAGAGTATAAAACAGATTTCGTATTTGTGTTACTGAACACTAAACACGTGTTTTGCTCACACTCTGTTCTGTACTGTACCTATTACGTGTTAACATGAGCATTGGGGCCAGTGACACAACAGACGTTACATTGGTATACGCCGTGTAACAAGACAACTCAGATAACAATAACATACAACTACACATCAATACAGGACATGACCAGTTACATGGAATCGACTGACTCGACACTACAATTGACACTTAAAAAGAATCCAATAATCACAGAATTCAGCAGTCACCAAACAATTAGCAAATGTTTATTGATGAATTCCATTTGTTCGATGTATGTTGCATAGATGTGGAGTGTAAACTTCATCATCCCAATCCACCTCCGATGATGACCCTTTCTCTCACTTCTCCAAACAACCATCCACCTGGACACCTTCAGCAGGAGCGTCTCGTGCCTTGGACCTCTACATTGATCACACTCTCTACGAAATCCGCAAGCTTCGCCTTCCCCGTGTACGACACTCGAACCTGACCCCCGGGGAGCAACGCGCACTTTCTCAACTTCAGCGTAGGCGAGATATTGTTATCAAGAGTGCAGACAAGGGCGGGGCTATTGTTTGATGAAGAAAGAATTGTACATCCAGGAGGCCATGGGCCAGCTGAGCAACACTAAATTTTATGCCTCTCGCCCTCAAGATCCGACTCTGGCCAACAACCACCATGTTCGTGACACGATCAACGAACTCATCCACAAGACCAAGTCTGGTCTTTCTCCCTCGGCTACACATCTTCACATCCGCGACAGCTGCTTAGGGAAACCATCTTTTTATCTACTCCCTAAGATTCACAAACCAGGAAACCCAGGAAGGCCCATAGTGTCTGCTTGTTCCTGCCCTACGGAACAAATCTCTGATTTTCTTGACAGCATCTTTCAACCTCTGGTCACTAGTCTGCCCACTTATCTCAAGGACACCAATCATGCTCTCATTACTTTTGAGACCCTTACGCTCCTGCCTGGTCACACCTACCGTATCTTCACCCTTGATGTAGTATCCTTATACACATCCATCCCACATGACCAGAGACTTCAGGCCGTCAAGTTCTTTCTGAACAAAAGACCCAATCCCTCGATTCCTACTTCTACTATTCTGCGCCTTACACAACTTGTCCTCCAACTCAATTCTTTTGAATTAATTGGCCTTTACTTTGACCAGATTAGTGGTGTAGCCATGGGTATCAAGATGGGCCCCAGCTACGCGTGTCTGTTCATGGGCCACTTCGAACACAAGATTCTGAGAACCTTTAGAGGCCCTTTTCCCGCCTTCTATAGACGCTACATAGACGATGGCATTGGGATCACATCAATGCCAGAGGAAGACCTTAACAACTTTATCAGTTTTGTTAAAGAATACAATCCTGTCATTTTTTCACCTCCCATATCTCTACTACTTCCGCTAACTTTCTTAACATTGCCGTCACTATCGGCCCTTCCGGGCTTACTACTTCTATCCACTATAAACTTACAGACTCTCACAGCTACCTCCTGTACTCTTCCTCCCATCCCACATCGTGTAAGGACTCTATTCCTTTTTCCCAGCTTCTTAGGTTGCGACGTTTGTGTAAGGAGGATTTGGATTTCCAGGATCAAGGCCACAAATTGCTAGATTTCTTCCGTCAACGCGGCTATCCAGACCACGTTCTCTCGTCATCTTGGAACCGCATTAGCCACATATCGCGGCAACAAGGCCTCACCCCTAAACCGCACTGTAGCTCGGACAGGGTGAAACTAGTACTCACGTACCACCGTCATAGCTTGGCAGTTAAAAACATACTGTTTCGCCATCTCCACCTCCTCCAGACCGAGCCTGAGACACGTGAACTTTTTGGGGAACCCCCATTGGTGGCTTACAGACGGGACAAGAACCTCAGGGACCTTTTAATTCGTAGTCATCTTAAGACAGATGACACTTTTTATGGTACCAGACGTTGTGGACGCCGTAGATGCAACACTTGTCCGTTTGTTGTCGAAGCCAGCCAGATCTCTTTCCCTAAATCCACGTTATCAGTACAGAAGGGTTTCACCTGCACTTCACGAAATGTCATTTATGTTATCATGTGCAAACGTTGCGGTTTGAAGTACATAGGGGAAACTGGCTTACGGTTAGGAGATCGATTTCGCCAGCATCTCAATGATATTTCTAAGTTGGCCTGGACACCTGTGGCTAAACATTTTTGCCTTGGTAACCACAGGGGCAAACAGGACATTTCAGTTAGTGCGATCCGCTCTTGTTCCGCAGATGTACGATCTCGGAGGGTCCTAGAACAGCGCCTTATTTTCCAGACTGGCTGTCTCCACCCAGCTGGAATTAACAATGTCTTCAGTTTTCTGTAACGTCTTTATTTTTCCACTGGCCTTTTTATACTCTACTTTCTTTCTCTATGCTACCCCTCCCTACCACCATCCTATTTCCTTCTCTGCCAACATATTGGTCTTGTCCCATTCACCAGTTTTACATTTCCTCCCTGTAGGTGTTTAAGTTCTTCATTCATTATCTCTCGCGTCCTCTTTTCTCTCCTCTTCCCCCCCCCCGACACCTCTAGCGGCTATCATGTTTCTATTGCCTTCCCCCAACCCCTTTCCTCCACTTGTTCTCCTCCTCTCTCTCCGCTTTTCGCTATGATTGGCTATATCGTGAATCTTTTGTCTGTAGGCAGCGGTTTTTTTTCCTCCTCCTCCTTCTTCCACACACATTTCCGCTTTACTGAGAGCAAGACGCTTCAGATAAGTTATATATGTTTGTATTTTGTTTTACATGTATCCTCGAATAAGGCTCACGCCGAAATATCGGATGTTGTATGTTTTTCATTTATACATTCTCATACTTTATATTCGTTTTTTTCTCACCTTGCTCACTTCCTCCCTCACTTTGTAAAACTGCATCATACACCTCTATCTACCTTATTTATATTAACCAGTTTTACTGCAGTCGCCATCCCTTTTATCTGTAAACTGATGAGAACAATTACAATTATCATAAAAAAATGTCCAGGCGACTAACATCGCCATGAGACTAACTCAGACATACAACATTGATAAAACATGGTAACTTCAAAACTACAACATACCTTTCAACCTGAAATTACAACCTTATCCAAATGAGGACCTATCAAATACATGACAACTGCACATCTGTCCTGAAAAAGACAATCCATCTAACTACAACTTCGTAGTAAAAAGGATACATAAACACAGCACTACATACTAGAACAACACGTCTATCCTAAAAGAGGACAATCACACCAAACTTACAGAGAATCCCTAAGATCTCTTTCTAAAACAAAACACACACGACCTGTCTGTATCACATTCAAACCAAAAACTCCCCCATTCATACATCCCTCCCCTCAGATCAACGTGACTGAGTTCTCAATCCCAACGCGGAGATACTTTCTCCGTGCATAAACAGGTGAGTTGTGGTCTATAACTGTTCGACCACAACAACAGGGTTTCTCATAAAAAATCCAAAATAGAATATCTACCCATCCCCTCCCCCTCCAAACAGCAGAGATTTGCTCCCAAAGAGGCCCATAACTAAACATTATGTGGAAGCTTCTTGCAACAAAAAATGCACATAACAAGAATGACCTGCTATCACATATACGTACAAAATAGTACAATTAACGTTTGAAGGGGAAAACAAATTATACATTTTATACAAATCTTGGGCTCTTAGCTTCACCTCATTTTAACTTTATAAGAATAGGACAGGAAGAACACTATCAATCTAGTGTGTACTTTACTTCTCTGGAAATCTCTTTAGAGATTTATTTAATCTCTTTAGATTTCCAACTATACGGTAAAAGGAAGTAAGTCTGCTATGTTCGGCAATACGTGGTCAATGAACTGCTCCCTACTATCCCATTCCAAAAAAGGGAACTTTTCCACCTGCACAGTGTGGAGACTTTTCATCCTGAACGTTTCTAAGTCCACGGTATCCATTATCCGCCCTATTGCCACAACGAGCTTACGATCGGAGACGTACAACTGATCAATCTCCGTATCGCAGTCGGCACTAGGTGAAGTCTCTTCAGGGAAATAATCTTCACTGTGAGGACAGTGTTCCTTCTGAGACTGATGATATATCTCCTCTCTCTTCCTTTGCTTCTGTCCGTGCCTGGGTCGGAAATCATCCACCGACATGGGAAATGCTGATACCGAATCATCTACCACCATATAGTGGTCTGAGGGTTGAACCCCAGCATCCACTCTCCGCTGGAGTTCCTTCGGGAACCATGTCGGAACCCTTGGAACAAAACGAGGAGGCGATGGAAGGGAAATCTTTCTCTAGTGGGATTCGGCGACTTGGATCTAAAACGATCCGGAATAATCTGCCACTGGAAAGACACACTAGGCAACGAAACGTTGATAGTGGCATCATGTATCGTAGGACGCGAGGTATTCGTCGCTCTATCTACTCTTCCTTTGGACTAACAGGGACACGGCAGGTCAGTCTGAATTGAGCAGTCTACCAAAAGAGGGAGCCCAGCTTATGAATAGGCCTCAACGACGCTCATTGACCTGACGTTACAGGTCTCAGACCCACGTGTCGGAGGTACGTCCCAGTTAACTACATGTGCTAGTACTGGGACAGAGGTGGCACTGTCCAAACCTGGTAAGGATTCCTCTCTAGCACCCGGATGAAAAAACATCTCGAAGTTCACAGTGCGGAGGTTAGCGAACCACTTCTTCAACTTGAGGTCTGAGATGTCCTGCCGACTGAAGTAAGTATCCACCAAGGGTGTATGACCAGATTTTACTATGAAGTGTCTGTTCGCCATTCATTCTGGAGTTTTAAGACTATATGGAATACCATATAAAATTGTCAACAACATTAAGGATCTCTACAATGGATATCTGTGTGCAGTCAACACAGAAGAAGGACTGAGCGAATGGTTCCAGATTAAAACGGGAGTAAAAAAAGGATATATACTATTTTCTTTGCTTTTTGGAATTGCTATAGACTTCATAATGAAAAAATGCTGCACAAGTAACACAGGTGTTGTTTGGGTACATGGGACGGAACCAGAAGATCTTGATTTTGCTAATGACATAACTCTTGTCAGTGTCAGTGTGAAATCCAGGCAAGAAAAAAGAGATACCCTGTCTTCATTGACTAGCAAAATAAAAAGTGAAATTTTCAAGGAAATATCAGAAATAATGAAACTTCTCATTAATCTCAAAGGAAAAAATACGAAGAAGGGACATCTGTTGAAGGCATCAACCAATTTGCACACCTCAACAGATGCATAGACCAGGTTGGTGACACAAGAGAGAAAGTTAGAATTTGAATTGAAAAAGCAGCATCGACCTTCAAGAATCTTGAGAACATATGTCACTCAAACGTTATAAGCATACAAACTAAGTTAAGAGTATTCAAATCAAATGCAATATCCACTCTCATTTATGCATGCGAAAACTGGAAAACTAAAGAAATGGACCAAAACTAGACTTAAAAAAAAAAATGCTTATGGAAAATACTTTCCATAAAGTGGAACGAATTCAAAAGCAACGCAGAGATAAGGCGGATGACCCAACAACAATTGGCCTCTTAGGTGATCAGGAAAAGGTGATGGACATACGCCTATGTCGATCGCGTGATGAGAAGAAACAGTCAGAGAATCCCAAAACAAGCATTCAGGTGGAACACACAAGGCTAAAAAAAATTAGGTCAACCACGTGAAACTCTAAAGAGGGCATTGTTAAGAGACTGCAGTTTAGTAGGCATGAAATCCCTTGATGAGGTTGAAAAGCTCGCCGAAAAAAGAAAAACTTGGCGAACTATTGGGGAGCCCTATGTGACGTTTAGCGCACAAGAAGGATATAAGATATATAGATATATATTGTTTGACTTAGCATTCAGAGACTCATAGCTGCGACAGTGATAGTGAACCATAGCTGATTATGAACCTGTTTCTTCTCTCCCTGGTACAACCAGAATACCGCCTAGCATGACTAATGAGGCAGAGACCGCTATATTCCCTGTTGTGGACTTTGCTAAACAAATACGCCGAGTTTTCTATGTAACTTTTCTCAGGGACTGAAACGTTAACCGTTGTAGCTATGTCCCGAATCCGATATAAATCTATTACTCAGCAATTTGACTGCATCGGCTATAAAGAACACAACTTCGATATTTCAAAGAGGTAGAAGAAAAAGAAGAAGAAGATATAATGGTTTCGATATCATGCATTTTAAAATTATTGTATGTGCATGCAAACGATTCCGCAATGCATTACTGACAACAAAAACCATGCCAGGAGCTGACTGCAATAGTGATCATGATCCACTGTGTGGAAAAGTTAGAATAAAGCTAAAGAAAGCAGGAAGAAAAGTGAGAAACATCAAACTGAATACAGAACTTCTTAAAAATGACCAAGAACTGCGAGAACAATACAAAGTTATTGTAACAAATAGATACAATGCAATAGCAAAGATAAATAGTATAGATGAACAATGGGAAATGTTAAGACATTCTATCCACCAAACTGTTAAGGAGATAATACCACCGAAAAAAGAAGCCCCTAAAAATAAATGGATGACAGACGACATCTTAGGACTGATGGACAAGAGGAGGAGGAGTAAAAATAACGAGGAAAAATATAGCAAGATAAATAAAGAAATAAGACGCAAATGCAGAGAAGCAAAAGAAGTGTGGTTAAATGAGCAGTGCAGACAGATAGAGGACGCTCATAATAAAGACAGCAAAAACATGCATATACGAATTAATGAACTCACAGGCAGGAAAACAAAATATACCACATGATGCCTGAAATCGAAAGAAGGTAAAATGTTAATGGGAAAAGAAGACATTGTGGACAGGTGGACAGAGTATATCGGTGAGCTATATGGAGGAGAAAGACCAGAATTAACACCAGATACTGAAAACTGTGATGGACCGCCAATACTTGAAGATGAAATCATAGATGCCATCAAACACATGAAGAAAGGAAAATCGACTGGGCCTGATAATATAACAATAGAAGAAATAGAGGCACTAGAGGAGACAGGAATAAAAATAATAACCAAGTTACTGAATGATATTTACAACAGTGGTTATATTCCCAGTGACCTGATTAAATCCACGTTTATAGCACTACCACATAAACCAGGTGCAAAGGAATGTGACGACCACTGGACTATCTGCCTCTCATGTCACATAACGAAGCTACTTCTGAGAATCATTATGAGAAGAACAAGGACAAAGATAAAAATGTAAATAGCAGATGAACAGTTTGGATTTGTTGAAGGAAAGGGAACACACAATGCCATTTATGCTTTACGAACACTAACAGAAAGAGCTTTAGAAGTACAGAAAGATCTCTACTTATGCTTCATTGATTACACCAAGGCATTTGACAAGATGAAACATAGTGAAATTATTAAAATGCTTGAAAACATCAATACAGACGGCAGAGACTTGAGGATTGTAAAACATCTATACTGTCAGCAAGAAGCAGCAGTTCGAGTTGAAAATAGAAGTGGAAAATACCAACCTATAAAACAAGGGGTGCGACAAGGATGTGTACTATCTCCAGACCTTTTTTCTCTGTACAGCGAGAATATTCTAAGAACAATCATCACAGAACCAGGCATAAAAATTGGAGGATACAATATTAACAACCTTCGGTATGCTAACGACACAGTACTGATAGCTGAGAACCAACAAGACCTGCAAAATCTATTGGATAAAGTCGCCAAAGAAAGTGAACAGAAAGGCCTTACTTTGAACATCAAAAAGACAGATTATGGTTATATCTAAGAAACAGAATCCACCAGCATGCAGTATTAAATTAAACGGAACCATTCTAAAGCAGGTGCAGAAATTCAAATACCTTGGAGCAGTAATAACATCAGATGGGAAATGCAGAACAGAAATTAGGAACAGAATAGGTCAAGCAAAGACTGCATTTCAGAGAATGAGAAACATATTAGCTAACACATCTTTATCAATGAATGTTAGAAAACGAGTCCTAAAATGATATATTGAACCTATCTTGTTATATGGAAGTGAATCATGGACAATAGGCAAGTCTGCACAAAAATCATTGGAAGCAGCAGAAATGTGGTTTGTTAGAAGAATGTTGCGAATCCCCTGGACAGCAAAAATAACTAATGAAGAATGTAGGAGAAGAGCTGGAGAGACAAAAAAACCTTGTCAAAAAGATAAGAGAGAGACAATGTACTTTCATAGGACATGCAATGAGAAGAGGGGGCATTGAAAATATTATAACAACAAGAAAAATAGAAGGAAAAAGATTAAGAGGAAGACCAAGAGAAATGATACTGGACAGTCTGACGGGATGGTGTGAGAGGAGATCACCAACTGAACTGATGGCCTGCATGAAGGATCGGGTACTCTGGAGAAGCATAATAGCCAACGCCAGTCGGCACGGCACCTGATGATGATGATGATGATGCATGCTTACACTATATATATATATCGAGCAGTACAAATATAACTGTATTTCGAAATAAAGCGTATAGTAAAGAGCTTCTTATTTGAGGATTACTATACCTTAAAATATATTAACTTATGCCAAGCAAACATAAACAGCAAAATAAACTGCTAAAGATTTTCTTCAATTCTAATCGAAGTTCATTTGGTATGTGACCTACTTAACGGCATTCGGACATATTATATGCAAACCTAATTCAAATAGTCAAACTCAAGAAATATTAAGGTTGAAAAAGTGTCCATATATATGTTCATATAATTTTTAATATAATTCTATTTTTTTTCACACATGTTTTCCCTATTCACATTTCAACTTAAACTAAAGCTTTGTTTTGGCAAGGAAAAGATCGTACTAAAGATTTTTTTGCAAGTCATATTCATGAAAATTATTTTAAAATAGGTCTAATTTTTCACGAAACACATGCCTTGGAAAAATCAATAACATGAAAAAGACCAGTTGTACTTACAAATTATAAGTGTTAGAAACTGTATAACTGTACATTTTAGAAAAAAAAAGTTTAATATAACATAATTTTATAACCTACACGTGCTGGCACCTACTTTCATGTGTTCGCAATTATCTCAAAAGTAATGGATTGTATATCAAAACATCTTAAAACATTGTAGATGGTAATTTAAGATCAAAACATCTTCAAAACATTGTAGATAGCAATTTAAAGTTCTGCCCGTGTGCAATTATTTTTACAAGATTTTTTTAAAAATAAAAATCAAAGTGACGAAGCACAATTAAAAGAAAAATATACAGCATTGTATCATAAGCACGTGGACTGCTAACATTCATGTTTATATTGTTTTCTTCAGACACCATTATTGTAGAATAATGTTTGACAAACACAGATGACAAACTGCCATACTTCTCAGTATTGTCCTATTCCAGTAGATAAAGTAAACATTTGAAATCACATGTCGAATAAAATAGCCAGGAACATTTTCAGTAAAATAAACATATGTTATTTTCTTTTTAAGAGTTAAAGATCAGTTACTTTAAGGTTGCCCATCATTTTTATTAATGAATAATGACTTAAAGAAATAGTTTAACTTCTTCCTTTTGAAGTATTTTCTTTTAAGACTGTCGACTTATCAGCTTTGAGTAATTTCATGCACAGGATACTGAGAGTGTTTTGTGGAAGGCATAAAAGTATCTACTACACTTATAAATACACAAAATATGACATATAAAAAACTTATTACATTAATCAAGTTTTAAAAATTGTGCAAAAAGAATTTAATTGTATGAGGTGTGAGTTATATAAGAAAGAAATATTCGTTGTATTCACGGATGATATCTTAAGACGAGTGCCACTGCCTTATTCCTCGTAGTTCAGGAACGAAATTAACAGAAGAAAAGAGTATCATACAAATTGATTCTCATACAAACAATTTAGGAAAGATATTCCAGATTGTTAAGGAAACCTCAGATAAAAATCGACTGGTATAAGAACTTTAGAATGTAAACTTTCAATAGCAAATAATGTCATCAAATTAAACTAAACAACGCAGATGTCCAGCATTTGAATAATAGGTAGAGGTAAATTTCCAATGCCCTTATAGCATATTGGTGATACTGTTAGGACTGCATTATCCAAGGCAACTGGCACATGAAAGTGTGATGTGGTCAGTATCACGCCTAGCCACATTTTTCTTCCCAGATATATCCGGTATCTACGAGGGGAAGTCACTATGTAACCGCAAATGTCCGTTACAAAAAAAAAAAAAAACTAAATGCGACAGTAATTTGAAAACTTCTAATTCTTGAATCTACATTATTCCCCTATTTCTCAACGTAATCGCCACCGTCATTGAAACATTTGTCCCATCGTGTAATTAGTGATGCAACATCCAAGGCGTAAAAATCGGGAGTCTGATTTCTGAACCATGTTTTTTTACTTATTTTTCCACCTCTTCGTCACTCGAGGTTCTTCTCCCGCCAAGGTGGTTTTTCAATGAACCAAACAGGTGAAAATCGCTTGGAGCTAAGTCAGAACTATAGGGTGGATGTTCAATAACTTCCTAACCCAACTGGTTAATTTTCTCTTGTGTTAACCGAGCCGTATGTGGTCTGGCATTGTCATGAAAGAGAAGCACACCTCTAGTCAGCAGACCAGGACATTTTCTTTGAATTGCATCCCGTAGCATCGATAGAACATCATAGTACGATACTACTTCTAGAACTTGGTTAACAACACTCCTTGATAATCTCAAAAACACTGTCAGCATAACTTTCCCCGCAGGTGTAATCTTGAATTTTTTTTTTTTTTTTGCGCATGGCGATGACGGGTGTTTCCATTGCGTTGAAGCACGTTTTGATCCGGGTTGGTAGTGGTGCACCCAGGATTCGACTCTAGTAATAATCCTCTGGAGCATGTCTTCACTTTCATATGCGTAATGACAGAGATGCTGCATTGACAAACCAAATCGTTTCATTTTGTGTATTATTCAGATCTCTAGGTACCTAACGTGAGCACACTTTTCGAAAATTCAGTTGCTCATGCATTATTCTGTAGCCTAGGCCATGTGAACATCCAATTGCACTTGCTACACTGTCTATCGTTAATCGTCTATCAGTCCTGATAATCTCATTCACACCTTGCACAGTCGGTTCTGTTGCAATCTGAACAGGAGGGCCAAGTAGGACTTTGCCAACAATTTCGGTGCGTCCCTGAGAACATTATTTTACCCATTTATAGACTGCTTTACGTGATAAACACTTTTCAACATAAACTATAATAACTTCCTTATGAATGTCCTCAACGGAAAGTGATTTAGCCCACAAAAATCGTACTACACTTCTCTGTTCTTCTTTGGTACACACTAACAGTTGAGTAGCCATTTTGTTATTGCTTTGCGCAAGAATACGTAACTCCCAGCGCCCCCTGTTATAACGCTGGATGATGGTACTATATAATGATATACTACCTGATAACTACCACTGATAAATTATTTCAATTTGCGAGTTACTTAGTGACTTCCCCTCGTATTTTTAGAGTTAGAGTAGCCTATGGGACCTTGCTATCAGAAAAAAATCCCTCTTCTCGAACCTGAACCCGGTATTTCCAGATACGTAAATCGAGCGTTTAATCACTCACCTAAACAGGCCGTAATTGATAAATATTTTTAAAAAATAAGTCCAGCAGATGACACATATTCTAATAATCTATTTTATATCTTATATCCTTCCCGTGCCATTAAAAGTCACATAGGGCTCGCAAACTATTTCGCCAATTTTTCCTGTCTTCGGCGAGTCTTTCAACCTCATCAAAGGATTTTAT
This sequence comes from Achatina immaculata, assembly GCA_009760885.1. Taxonomy (NCBI): domain Eukaryota; kingdom Metazoa; phylum Mollusca; class Gastropoda; order Stylommatophora; family Achatinidae; genus Lissachatina; species Lissachatina immaculata. Next base: position 46,292,284 of record CM019691.1, read on the forward strand.
GCCTGTTAATTTGGCCTCTCTTAACAATGTACTCTTCAGAGTTTCACGCGGTCTGCCTCTTTTTATTTGGCCTGTTGTGTTCCACTTGATAGCTTGTTTTGGGATTCTCTGATCATTTCTTCTCATCAAGTGACCAACATATGTCCATCTCCTTTTCCTGATCACCCATGAGACTGGTTGTTGTTCAGTCATCTGTCTTATCTCTGCATTGTTCTTGAATTCGTTCCACTTGATGCTGAGTATTTTCCTTAGGCATTTGTTTTCAAAAGAATCTAATTTCATTTCTATTTCTTTAGTTATTTTCCAGCTTTCGCATGCATAAATGAATGTGGAATATTACATTTGAATTGAATAGTCTTAACTTGGATTTTGTGCTTATAACTTTTGAATTCCATATGTTCTCAAAATTATTTAATATTGATGCTGCTTTTGCAATTCTGATCCTAACTTCCTTTCTAGTGTCACAATTCTGGTCTATGTATCTGCCAAGGTATGCAAATTGATTGACCTCTTCAAAATCTGTCCCTTATATTTTTATTTTTCTATTTTGATTAAGGGGAATTTTCATTATTTTTGTTTTGTCCTTGCTAATTTCAAGTCCTATTTTGCTAGCCAATGAAGACAATCTATCTGTATTTTCTTGCATGGAATTCACATTATTACTGATAAGAGTTATGTCATCAGCAAAATAAAGATCTTCTAGTTGGGTCCCATGTACCCAGTCAATACCTGTGTTACCTGTGCATTATTTTTTCATTATGAAGTCTATTGTAATCCCAAAAGGTAAAGGAGACAGTATACATCCTTGTTTCACACCTGTTTCAATCTAGAACCATTCACTCATCCTTTCTCCTGTCTTGACTGCACAAACATATCCATTGAATACGTCCTTAATGATGTTGACAATTTTAGATGGTATTCCATATAGAATTATAATTCTTCATAATAAATCTCTGTGTATGCTATCAAATGCCTTTTTAAAATCTATGAAGTCCAGTATTAATGGTTTATGTTGTTCAGTATGTTCTTCAAGTATTATTCTGAGAGTAAAGATTTGGTCGGGACAGCTTCTCCCTTTTCGAAATCCTGCTTGTTCTTCTCTCATTGCAGTATCCACTATATCTTTAAGTCTATTCAAAATGACCTTGCAAAATACGTTTGACACAACTGATATTAAGGTTACTCCTCTCTAGTTGTTACAGTCAGTAAGGTTGCCTTTTTTTTTGGTATTTTAACAATGATTCTTTTTTTTCAATTAGAAGGGACATTTTCTTCTTTCCAAATCTTGTTAAACATTCTCTGTAGTTGTCTCATGTTGTCACTATTGATACCTTTTAGCATTTCGGCTTTTATTTCATCTTCTCCGGCAGTATTTTTGATAGTCATTAAATTCACTTGTTTCAATTCCATGCAATTTAATTTCATCTAGGTTGACATTTAGTTGTGGGGCTGGTAAGTCAGTTTCAAGGTTTAACAATTCTTTTGGGTGTGGTCGATTAAGTATTTCTTGGATGTGTTCAGCCCATCTTTGTTTTTGGTCCTTATTTGATGTTAATAGGGTTCCAGTTTTGCTAAGGATTGGTCTTTCTTTAGATGTAATAGTACCTGTTAGCTTCTTATGTATGTTATATAAAGTCTTGCTGTCTCCTGTTTTTGCTGCTTTTTCTGCCTCTTTCGCCATATTGTCTATGTATTCTCTTTTATCTCTTCTAGCTGAAATTTTTACTGTCTTGTCTATTTCTTTGTATGTTGCTTTCGCCAGATCTCTTCCAAGATCTGTTTTTGCAATCAACATGTTTAATTTGAATGCTCGTCTTTCATGTATATAATTCCATGTTTTATCTGATATCCATGCTTTTCTATTTGGTTTTTTTCAGTCCAATGCTTGCTTTTGCTGCTGTGATTATGGCTGTGCTGTAGAAATTCCATAATTCATCTATACCTATCTCCTCAACTTCACTGGGTGTTTTGGAATGATTGGCAAGTTCCTAATTGAAATTAATGTTAATATTTTCTTCTTGTAGTCTATGGCTGTTTATCTTTCTGTGTACTGATTTCTTGTGTTAGCTTTCCAATTTTAGTTTTATTTTACCTATGAACAGGTCGTGATCACTGTTAACATCTGCACCCTTATAAGCCCTTACATTTATGAGAGATGTTCTGTAGTGCTTTCTAATACATAAATGATCTATCTGTTTTCTAGTTCTATCATCTGGAGATATCCACTTTGTTTTATGTATCTCTTTGTGTGGGAGTATTCTGCCTTCAATGACCATGCCCTCTGTTAGACATATTTCAATTATTCTTTCTCCGTTCTGATTACCACGTCAATTTCTTTTTCCCCATCACTTTTTCAACGTGGGTATTATCTTTCCCTACCTTAGTGTTGAAGTCCCCCATAGCAATTAGGATGTCATGTTTAGGGAATTTGTTGATGATTTGTTGCAGTGGGTGATAGAAGTCTTTCACATCATCATCTGTATCATTCGTGGGTGCATAACACTGTATTATTGTCATTCTTCCGTGTCTTAGGTTGTATCGTGCTCTTGTTATACGACTGTTCACTGGTTCCCATTCTACAAGGCTCTTTGCTGCTATGTTTGACATTATAACACCTACACCATCTCGAATTTTACCATCATTTCTGCCTGAATATATTATCAACTTACCGTTTTAGGCCGATCTTTTACCTGCTTCTGGCCATCGCATTTCGCTGATGCCCAGTATGTCTAGATGGTATCTCTCCATTCCTTTGATGACCTGAGTTGTTTTTTCGTTGGTGCTGCCATCGTTCTCACTTTCCAGAATTCAATCTTTGTCACATATTTGGGGCCGACAAATGAGCTCCTCGGAGTTGGCATCACTGATGCTCAGTTGGTTTCTCTGCGAGTTTCCGTAACGATATCTTCTTTCCCATCTGGAGTCGCCTCTAGATAGATCCCAGGATAAGGTTGTTAGCCGTATGCCCAACTGCCGGTACATGATGTATGATAGATTAAGCGGATTTCTGATGATTTCTGCATTCCGACGAGAGCGTTAAAAAGTCCGCCATTTTCCACGTCTATAGAGAGTAAATTTTACTGACGACTGGCGTCGAATGCTTCTTCTGATAATTTATATAAGTACAAATGATCAAAATAAATGATAATCATGTGGGTATTAAATAATCCAGACATTTCCTATAACATCACGCTATACTGAACGTTGGATGGAAATGGCCTAAGCATGGTGTGCTGAGACTGGAAAAATCAAATAAATCTGTTAAGGATATGTCCGAATAAAGAGCTGGAATGTGAGAGTACACCGTACATCCATAAAATGAAGGAACTTTATGAGGAGTGGTGAGAGAAACATAACAGGAACTATGTCCCATCAGACTTTTTGCAATCAATTTTCATTGCCCTACCAAGGAAACAAGGTGCAGTTGAATGTGAAGACCACCGAACCATTAGTCTTATGAGCCAAGTTACCAAAATCCTGCTTCGTATTGTCGTGAGAAGAGTCCGGGGCAAAATAAAACCAGAAATGGCTGAAGAGCAGTGTGGCTTCACTGTGGCTTCGTCGAAGGAAAAGGCACAAGTAATGCCATATATATATTGAGAACATTGATAGAAAGATCAATAGAAGTAAAGACGGGCCTATACTTATGCTTCATAGACTACTGTAAAGCATTCGATAAAGTGAGACACACAGAAATTATAAGAATGCTGGAAGACATCAACATAGATGGTAAAGATCTGAAACGCATCAAAAACATATACTGGCAGCAATCAGCAGCAATGAAGACTGAGAACCAAATGGTTGAATTCCATGACATAAAACTGGGAATGAAACAAGGATTTGTTCTATCTCTAATATAGAGAGCTTGCAGGAATATCAGTTGGCGGGTACACCCTTAACAAGTTAAGATATGCAGACAACACAGTTCTGATTGCTGAAAAGTGCTACAGGCTATTCTGACATCGTGGCTCGTGAAAGTAAAAGTAAAGGTCTCAGTCTGAGTAAAAAGAAGACTGAAGTGACGGTCATCTCAAGTAAAAGAATACTACCCAAAGGTAGCATTACCATCGATGGCACAGAACTGAAACAAGGTTATAGATTCAAGTACTTAGGAACAATTATAACAGCTGATGGTAAATGTCACAATGAAATAAAAAGCAGACGTCCTTAGGCCAAGTCAGCGTTCCAGAGAATGAGAAACATCTTGTGCATCAAAGGAAACAAATGTCCGAGTACTTAAATGTTACATCGAGTCAATTTTGTTTTATGGATTTGAAGCATGATCCATGAATAAGAGAGTACAGCGAGAAATAGAGGTCATGGAAATTTGGTTTATAAGAAGGATGATGAAGATACCATGGACAGCTAAGAAAAGAAATCTTAAGAGAGGCTGGAGTTAAAAGGCAAATTACGGCAAAGATTAGAGGTAGACAAGGGAGATCTGTAGGACATTTTCTGAGAAGAGGAAAACTGGAACACATTGTGGTACTGGAAAAATGGAAGGACGACGAGACAGAGGAAGACAGAGAGAGAGAAGTTACTGGATGGGCTGTCAATGTGGCTAGGAAGAAAGTCACCTGTGGATCTCATAATCAAGACTAAAAACAGGGAATTGTGGAGAGAAACGATCGCCTACGCCACACAGCACGGTACTTGATTGATTAACCTTACATTGGTTACTGGAACGAGCGGCGGAGCAGATATGGGAATGTCCTGACAGCAGTGATGTTAACTCCTGAGAGCAATCAATCAGTGAACTAGCCTGATCAAAGTTTAGATATCTATTGGAAGAGTAATGTTACGATGCAGGGGTTTTCATTGTGGCAAATAAGCAATTTTGAACATGTGAGTATGTCGAAAGGAATTTGTAACCAGAACAGCTGCACTGATACATAACACAAAACAGAATATCAGTAGAGACAAATTAGATGTAAAGAAATCTCAGAATATAATATTCAGATGAGTTATATCTGCACAGTTAAGCTCAATATTTACATTTTAAAAATGATATCCCAGGCAGGCTGACATCCACAGTCTAGCTACAAGAAGCAAGCTCTTTAACCTCAGACAACTTGTCTCGACATGTCTGAAGAGGGTAGTCCTGAGCTAACACTTTTTATGTGGTTCACATACTCTGGCCTCTGTCAGTTAGTCAACGTCTTCGGCGTCATTTCTAACATCATCAACATCGTTTGTTTTGCCAAACAAGGTTTCAAAGAATCAGTGAACGTTAGTTTTGTAGGTAAACGTCGCGACGTTCAATGTACATTATTCCATACGAATTATGTAAAGTTTGTCAGTATGCAAATGGTACAAATATGTCATTATATTTTCGTTCGCCCTTTCCAAAGAAAAAAACATATTTTAACCACTCCAATCACTGTTTAAAAATGTTTGCGCAACAGTTGAATCATGTTGCGTCATACTATTCGTATGACAGAAGACGTAAAACGTAAGCTTCACTTAATATAATGTCCATTACTGTTAATAACACAACTTAACAACGTAAAATGTCATGGTGCCTTGGTTTTTAGTCCTGCTCCTGGGGTTTTCTCGGAATCTGGTTGAGATAATTGCATTCGATAGGCCCCATCAGCTCTAGTTTCTTAGATATGGTTGGCATCAGCTCTAGCTTCTTAGATATGGTTGGCATCAGCTCTAGTTTCTTAGATACGGATGGCATCAGCTCTAGTGTCTTAGATATGGTTGGCATCAGTTCTAGTGTCTTAGATATGGTTGGCATCAGCTCTAGTTTCTTAGACATGGTTGGCATCAGTTCTAGTGTCTTAGATATCGTTGGCATCAGTTCTAGTGTCTTAGATATGGTTGGCATCAGCTCTAGTTTCGTAGATATGGCTGAATTTATACAATTTTATTCCGCTCTTTAACAAATCTCTCCTCCAGAATTGGGATGTCATAACAAGTTGTCTTATTTGAATGACAAAATCATGTATTTAATTTACCCACATTATCTGTGTATAATGAGCTTTGTTTCACAGCTATTCGTCTACTTCCTTTACTATAATTCACACTGCCACACAAATGTATTGTTCAAATGACAAAAACGTTTCTGTTCTATTTTATTACATAATTATGTGCAAAAAAATTAAGATGGTAAATCCTGGTTTTCCTACTCTACATACATTTGTATCTCAAGGGTTTCTCACCCTGTTCTGTTTAACACAGTTGCGCTGTATAATAGGTATGATCGTATAGGAGGCGTGTGTATATTCCCACTCATATTATTTCATTCTTGCAAATCGAACATCGTAGGGGTTATGGCTGGTTCAAGATGGAACGGCTTGAATCATCTCGACGTAGTCTGCTATATTTGTGGGGAATACACGAAAGCAAGTAGGAAACCACATTCTGAGTTTGTAAAGAGAACAACTATGTAGGTTTGTTATGGTGTCATACTTGGAGAACAAGATAAGTCATGGACTTCTCATATTGCATGCAAAACTTCTATGGAGCGTTTGCCCCAGTGGACAAATGGAAAGAGAAGCAACCTGACATTTGGATAACAAATGGTGTGGGGGAACTGAAAAACCACTTCGATGACTGCTATTTTTGAAATGTTAATATCATAGGCATCAGTCGTGACAAGTCGTCTTTCCCTGATCTTTCTTCAGCCAGGACACCTGCTTCGCATTTGGGTCTTGTACCCGTTCTACATTTCTCTCACCTACCCCAGCTCTCAGAGGGTGAGTCTTTCATGTCTGATATCGCACAAGGTAAAGACAAATGGGAGCAGTGACAGTGAATTCCAGAACACATCACATAGTGATCATTTTGATCAGAGTGAATTGAGTGATCTGATCAGGGACTTAAATCTTTCCAAGGAGTCATCTAAATTGCTTGCATCCAGACTAAAGGAAAATAATGTACTCCATTCTGGAACGAAAATTACACTTTATCGAAAGAGAGAAAACGATATGCTGCCTTTCTCTACATAAGACAGCAACTTAGTATACTATAATTATTTCGAAAACGTTGTGAAGAAAACTGATCTTTCAGAATATAACTGAAGTGAGTGGCGTCTTTTCATTGGCAGTTCAAAACGTAGTTTGAAATGTGTTCTTTTAAATAACGGCAGCGAATATCGTTCTATTCCAATCAGTCACTCCACCAGGATGAAAGAAGACTATAAGGTCATCTCTTTAGTCTTGGAAAAGATACATTACCAAGAATATCAATGGGTGATATGTGTAGACTTTAAGATGGTTAAATTCATTCTTGGTGAAAAAATTGGGTGTATAAAATATCCTTAATGCCTTTTGGATGGTAGATCGAAACATGAACATCGGGCAAAAAAAGACTGGTTGGCCTCCAAATGAATATATGACGGCTGGAGTACAAAATGTAATCAACGAACCTTTCGTAGCGCGAGACAGAATCATACTGTAACCACTACATATAAAGCTAGGTCTGATGAAACAGTTCGTAAAGGATTTGAATAAAGACGGTTCATACGTTCATTTAATACATAGTGCATATGTTACCTCTACTTAACAAGGAAAAACTGAAGGCAGGAATTTTCGATTGTCCACAGATCAGACAACTTAAAAATGACCCACATTTCATAGCATCAATGGAGGAAATCAAATCATGTGCTTGGTCTTCATTTGTTCGTGTTCTTCTGAAAAGCTTTCTTGGCAACACACAGGCATACACCTACACATAATTGATACATATAGAATACACATAGAAGATGTGCTCTTTCTTTTCACCAGTCTTGACTGGCTGTAGCATGACTGTTAAAATCCATTATCTGCACAGTCATGTGTATCGCTTTCCAGAGAACCTTATTGACTTGAGCGCGAAGAGTAAAATGAAAGATTTAATCAACCCATAAAAACAATGGAAGCCAGATACCAAGTAAGATGGAAAGAACACATGATGGGAGACAATTGTTAGAATCCTATGTAGGAATTTCCCGGCAGATGCCACTCTCGGAAGTCTTATAAAAGGAGCTTCTTGTATGTCGAATTAGTGGAAATGTGGTATCATAAACGTGTGCTTTTTGTATGAAGTAGAGATTTATTTTCATGCAGTACACTTGTCTTTTAATGTGTAATATGTTCCTTCATGCTTAAAATATATTAAATACTATATTAAACATCCTGATTTGTTATGGGCGAGCAGAGTGAAGATTGGTATATGGCATATGTTATGTATCTCAAAATCTAGAGATGACAGGTGAAATCTTGTTCCATTTTTGGAATCAGCATTTCAAATCTCCCTCTCTCTCTATTTGTCCACCTATCTCTTTCTCTCTATCTCTCTCTTTGAACCGTAAGTGCCCAATGCACATGGGACTTCCGCAAGGAATTTCCACAAATGCCTGTCCCTTGCCTTTTTTCTGCTCTTGCAGAATACCTTTCAGTTATACCGAGAAAGAAATCTAACAGTTGAGGCACCAAAATGTGTGTTGGGCAGTGCAATCATTAAAGCACGTATTAAATAACTAATGGAGAGTTTCAAATAATAGTCCTTTATACTTTAGAGCCCACAATTAATACACTAAAGTCATATTCATACTCAGGTCTGGCAATCTCTGATCTAGGATGCCTAACAACGCAGATATGGTATAATATATGTATAACTCCAGCATTCCGTACGGCGGACATGCCGTTTGATGTTATGGGAGTAACGTACTTAACAGCGGCAATACCACACCTTACATTTACTACATTGTCTAGCTTGCTCACTGCCTTCATTACACTAGAGAGGTGCGTGTGTATAACAGCACCTTTACAGGTTGGTGAGCATATATTATCCTCCGTACTTTTAACGATGTTAAATTTTCTGTTGATGTACTTAACAATGGATGTAAACAATAACACTAACACCACCATTATCATAACTATCAGCATCATTGACATAGTCATCACCGCTATGGTTATTAATATATTTGATCTATTTATGTTAAATGTTCGTTTACTTACTATTTTAATAGTACATTTAATTTGTGCTACATACCAAGATCACATCATACGCCTAGATAATCTTTCATTAAAGTTGTCAATTTAAACAATGAAAAAGTACCTATTCGTTTTAATTTGTTTTTCAGGTAAAAAATGTACTGTCCTCCAGAAGGACAGCTCTCATCATTGCCTGTGTGTATTTACTTGTCATGACCAGCACAGCTCCGGTCTATGTTGTCAACAGACTACAGATGACTTTTATTCCTCAGCGAAATAGAACTGTTCTTACCCTTTCCTCTACAGCAGATCGAGAAAATGTCCAGAGGTTTACTTTCATAATTAATAGTTTTCTTATGCCCTTCATATCATTTATACTGGTCATTATATGCACGTCTGTACTGGTTGTCTCTCTGAAAAGGAGTTCACATTGGCATAAAACCGTAACCAGCTCCAGTTCACATATATCCATCCGTAACCAGAAAGTTTCTAAAATGGTAGTTATGATTTCAACACTTTTTATTTCGTGTTTTATTCCCTCATCAGTTATTATGCTTACTGTAGCTTTCATACCAGATCTACTTGTTGGAGGTAAATATTATTTTTCTATAGGCTCGTACGTGGCCTGTGTTATGTTGGTGATGGAGTCTATAAATTCATCCGCGAATATTTTCATATACTATCGCATGAGCAGTAAGTATCGATACACGCTTGATTCCCTGTTATGTGATTACTGAAAAAGGATTAAAAACGTAAAAGATAAAGTCCCTTGTTTCCGTGACGCTATGCCTTCCTTTAAATACTTCTCACCTGTAATGAGTGTACATTCTACTTTGTCATGTATTTTTATGGAAATGTAATCATAGGGCAAAATTATGATTAGAATTATTTAAGAAAAGAATGAATGGGATGTTGAGTTATTCACAACGGGAAAAAAGAAAAGTTATTTTTTGTATAGCTATGAACGCTTTAACCATAACAAGTTTCGTACTCTGTATTTTCTTGTTGCAATTATTTTTTTTTAACAAAATGTGCGGCTCTAAATCTGAATCTAGGCTAAAATGTTGGTGTTGTAATCGTGAGTGATCTGATAGATGCGATGTTTTGAGTGATCTGATGACTGTGAGTGATCTGAATGCGATGATATTTTGACTGATATAAAGGCGGCAATGAGTGATTTTACGACATTGATATAAAAAGTGGTCTGATGGAGGTGAGGTTATGGTTGATCTGATAGCGGTGATGTAATTAATGTTCTAATGATGATGATGATATCTATGGTCTGACAGCAGTGGTATTATGATCGGCGTTTTGGCGGTAATATTATGAGTGATATGATATATATGAAGTTATGCGTGATCTGATAACAGCACTGTCATAAGTGGTCTGATAGTGGTGATTTTGTAAAAGATTTGATGTTGGTGATTTTGTGAGTGATCTGCTTTTCGTTATATTATGAGTGATTTGATGTTTACGATGTTCTGATCGACCCTATGATGTTGTCTACGATCTGATCGACCCTATGATGTTGTCTACGTTCTGAGCGACCCTATGATGTTGTCTACCTTACCTTAGGTTTCATATTATTGGTGTTAGTGGTAGAGACGTGATATGCAAAACTTGATCTAGTATTCGAAAAATATATTCAAATGAGTAAGAACAGCCATTTTAACCACCACAATAATATTGGTTCGGCTTTTGGTAATCTATAACTAAACTAAACGACAGTTTCTTGAGGCAGAAAATATGGTAAGAAAATGGTGGGTTTATGTTCACGACGTGGATAACACTAACGTATAGAATACTATATTAACAGCATGTAATATTAATTAACGTTTTCATTTCCAGTCTTACAAAAAAACCATACGAAGCGTATCATATACACATTATAAAAGTAGCAAGGAAATATATATGTACTAATTAAGTGACATTTGCAAATTGTAAAACGTTTGTAGCAATATGTCGCTCAATCTCTCAATCAAGTGCCGTGCTGCGTGGCGTAGGCGATCATTTATCTCTAAAATTCCCTTCTTTAGAATTGATTATGTCTCTTCTTCCCTCAATTTTTCCAGTTGCCACGATATGTTCCAATTTTCCTTTTCACAGAAAATATCCTACAATTCTCGCATTCTCTACTCTGAATTTTGCTGTAATGTGCCTTTTAACTTCAGCATCTCTTAAGGCTTCTTCGTTGGTTTTCCTGGTTGTCTATGGTACCTTCAACATCCTTCTTATGAATCAAATTTCCATGATCTCTATTTCTCACTGTACTCTCTTATTCCTGGACCATGCTTCACACCCATAAAACAAAATTGCCTCGATGTAACATTTAAGTACTCGGAATCTTGTTTCCATTGATATGGATCTGTTGCACAAGATGTTTCTCATGTTCTGGAATGCTGACTTGGCCTGAGAACGTCTGCTTTTTATTTCATTGTGACATTTCCCATCAGCTGTTATAATTGATGATATTCATGTTGTTGTATTATGTCTCTAGCTTACAGAAAAGATACGCTTTGTTGGAATTGTTCTTCAGTTCTTTCGTTCTGAATGATTAAAACTCACATCCAAGTGTCATTCATTCATTTGCATGTTCCTTGCGGAACTTTGCCTCCCCATCAGCACTCCTGCAGCCCTCTCGGTTGTGAGCAAGATGGTCTGCTGTTAATGCATCTATTTGCAGATCATCAACGATGTCTTGCAGCCATCTTCGCCTTGGTCTTCCTCTCTTTCGTTTTCCCATTATGTACCCTTCCGAGATCGTCTTATCTAGATTATCATAATGTGTCCAAAATATTTAAGTTTTCTATCTTTAATCCTCTTTACTAGGCAGCCTTCTTCAATATTAAGTTCGTGTAGTATGGATACATTTCATGCAAGTTTTGATTACTAAAATGTATATTTGACTCCACCTACTACGTCATAATATATATATATATATATATATATATATGAATATATTCACACAAGTACTATTAAGAATCATTAACGTGAGAATACAAAATACTATAACAGTTCACTTTGTTGAAGGAAAAAGCACAAGTAACACAATTGTTATAGTAAGATCTATAATTAGACGATATCCAGAGATAATGAAAGTTGAGACTGTGCTTTACTGACTATACGAAACTTAAACATGAAGATATGAGATAAATGCTTCACCTCAATGTAGACTGCAACGCTATGCTCGTATTATAGACATGTACTGGACTGAAAGAGCAGTAGTAACAGCGAACAATGACATAGGTGAGTATCAAGATACAAAAAAGACGTAAAAGTGTATGTTACCACCTGGACTATTCTCAGTGCAAAGTGAAACAATCATGAGATGATGAAACATTCCAAAGGAACTAAAACATGAGGCCATCATATAAATAACCTGAGATATCCGAATGGCACCGTTCAATTAGCGGAAGATGAGCGTGATTTGCAGAAACCTGAAAAAAAAGATTATTGAAAAGAACAATGAAAGAGGCCTATAGCTAAACAGCAACAAAGCAGAAACGATGGTAGTATTAAAAAAGTATAAAATACTTCATAAAAAGTATAAATATACCAAAGTGAAACATCTTTTCAAACGGACATAGTTAAATACATTCAGGAAAAACAACAGTTGATGAGAATCGTACAAATGACATAAAATCAAGAATAAGAATGTTTGAAGGCAAAGGAAGCTTTTATGACATCTAGAAAAAAAATAAGAATGCCCATGAAAGTGAGTTAAAGAGTATTGCACTGCTACATACAGTTAATATGGTTGTAAAACCTGAACAATTAACATACAATTCAAGATAACAAATAAATTGTAAGCAAAAGAGATGTGGTTTTGGCGAAAGATACAACAAATACCTTAAACAGAGAGACAAACAAACGACTAGGTCCTCTAAGAAGTCCGAAAATTTTATTTAAAATTTTATAAAATTATGAGACAAAACAGTCAAAATAATTTCGACTTGTCATGAGAAGACAGAGTAAGGGCTGAAACATTAAAGGGAAAAAGGAAGTGATTGAAAATGATCTAAACCTGTCCGGCCAAGCGGCAAGAAAAATAAAGGATTTGAATTGATCGAAATATCATGGACCGAGCAAGATGAAGAAGTGTGATCACGAAAGATTTCAGACGCGGCACATGCGAGGGCAGTTCTCAAAGTTTCAGACTGAATTTTTTTTTAATGAGAAAGGCAGCGAAGTTCTAGTAATCATTTCTAAGCCTAGATAAAAAAAAAACATTATCGTCACTCATTTGCACTGCACAAGTCTGCAAGTGAACGGATACCTGAAGGTTTCGGCGCTTTTTAACATGGATAATTCAACATTATAACTGCACTGATTTCTGCGTTTGCCTCTAGACAACTGGTACGGAAACCTAGGAAATGCTATGGTCAGTTCTCCTATTGAGCCGTGCTTAATTCGATCGAAGCCATCTGAGAGATTTTCCCGCTTCATAAGCTGACAGGGTGATCGTTTCAAGATGATCACGGCCCTTACAGATCATCCACCTCCCACAACGATGAGACTGTGCTAGAAATCATAGAGGCAACAGTGGGTATAAGAATTGTAGTTGCTACTTGTCATAACATTTTAAGCGAAGTATGAGATGTATGACTAATGAAGAATGTATGAGAAGAGCTGAAGAGAAAAAAAATCTTGTCAAGAACAAATAAGAGAGAGACAATTTACTTTCATAGGATATGCAATGAGAAGAAGGGGCATCGAAAATATTATAGCAACAGAAAAATAGATGGAAGAAGATCAAGAGGAAGACCAAGAGAAATGATACTGGACAGTCTGACGGTATGGTGTGAGAGGAGATCACCAACTGAGTTTATGGCCTATGTGAATGATCGTGTACCCTGAAGAAGCATAGTAGCCAACGCCAGTCGGCACGGCACCTGCTGATGATGATGATGATGACGACGACGACGATGATGATGATGATGATGATGATGATGATGATGATGATGATGATGATGACATGTGTGCCAAACCTTCTGGGCGCAGAGCACTGATCTTAGTGAGCTAGCAAAAACGGTTCCAAATTATTGTCGTCGATAACAACCGCTGGTGATGAAAGCTAGGTCTGGGCATGATACGGAAACAATTTTAATGTTATTCTAGTAGAGAACGTCATATCCTCTTAGACCGAAGAAGGCGCAGTACATTAAGTTCAATGTCAAGACCATATTAACTGCGTTTTTCAACACTGATGGACTACTTCATCATGAATACATACCTAGAGGGCAGAAAGTGATATTAGGATTATAAACACAGCCCACCAATTGGATCCTTCACCATGACAATGCCCCTCTACATGTCTGTCAAAAGAAATGAATTTTCTAGTGCAACACCACATTCATTTCCTTCCACATCCTCCACACTCACCTGACTTTTTTCCTTGCTTCTTTCTCTAGTTCCCACACATGAAGAAAACACTGAAAGGTCGCCAATTCAACGAAGTAGAAGAAAAACAAACAAATGTAATATAGGGTAGATGACATAGATATTCTCCAATTTGACGTATGTATGTCCAGGACTTCCGAGCGATTGTTAATCAGTCGATGCTCATGCGCGGTAGCAGAAGAACTGTCATGGAAGAGCTCTTAAAAAGCTGTTTAAAAGCTGTAGATAATGACATTTTCTTCTCTTTCATATTTCTGATTACCCCAGAACGCGAGAAAATGTTCAGTGTGTTTTAAAATCCCAAGTCCCCCTGTATGAGTGATCAGAGCCATTGAGCCAAATAGTGTCAGCTATTGTTTAATTAAACACTGACGTGCCTTGATCTCAAATGTGGATGTATATATGGGTATATGGGTATTGATAGAGAGAGTGGGTGTTGTATGGAGAGATGACGGACAGAACGAACATCCGGGCCATGAACTTGAGAGATCACAGCAATTCTAAGTACTGTTGTACATAAAAGAAAAGGCATGTGGAAGAGAAGAATTATGTAATGACTGTCTTCCCTCTAGGTCTGTTATACGTCGGTTATCGTGAATAGTATTTCGCATACCTGGCACAGTCTCATCGGTGTGAGAGGTAGATGGTCTGCCACTGTGTTGGTCGTCTTCAAACGATCAGGCCCACCTATTGAAGATGAAAAACCTCTCGAATGTCTTCGATCAACTTAGGCAGGAAGCAGCAATAGCTGACTGTAGCATCTCATACGTTTCAGTTAGAGTTTTCACGAGCCGAAGGCAAAAGTCAAAGCACATACGGTACTGAGAAAGTCCATGTTGAAATGGACTGGAACCTACAAGGGGTGTATTCACTTGCAGGATTGTGTCGCGCGAATGACTGAACATAATGAATTCATATCTTGCTTGTAGCCACCTAACTGAGTACTATTAAATCAGAAAGCATTCCTGTTACAAAACTGTTTTGTTTTTAATGCTTCATTGTTTTTTTTTTATATTTGGTATTGGCATATATAAACTAGCCTTGGGTCAAAGAAGCTTTTTGGTTTAGCTAGCAGAGACCCATAGCTGACATGCTAGAGTCAGGGTCGGTGAACTACAGCCGATCAAATCACTGTCCCATCTATCCCTTGGTACATCGAGAAACGTTCTTGGCTTGACTAAGGGCGCAGGGACCGCTACAGTCGCCGTGGCGGAAGAGTTTGTGAAACGAATTTTCTTGTTACCTCCCCTCTCTGATTTAGATACTGAGAAAATATCCGTTGTCACCTTCATCACTTTCACCGCAACGGCTGTAAAGAAGACCACTACAGCTTTCCATCGACGTAAAAGATCAAGACGAGGAAGGTATTTTACTCCCAGTACCGCCTATTTTAAAATAACGGTACCAGCATATTTTACACTAATTATATTTCGTTAATTATAGTTATCGTTGCATTTTTAAATAAAACATTGCAAAGAGCAGTTTATTAAAAGATTACTGTATTTTAAAATGTGGTAATATATTCCAAGCAAATTATAAACAGCAAAAGAAACATTCTCATATTCTTCTTCATTTGGATTCCAAAATCCATTTGGTTTGGCACAGGATTTTTGTTTCATGATATTCTGATAATTTATATGCAGACCTAACTCGTAAAGCTCAAGTCATATTTATCAAAATTATTTTAAATGTAGGTGGGAATTCTTCACAAAACAAATACTTTAAGTAATATCACTAATAATACGAAACACGAAAACTGATACTTTAAAAGGTTATAAAGAAAATGTCAGAAACCATATGGCGATAAATTGAAGGTTTTTCGTAAAGGACAGGACCTTAATTTTATAATCTACACTTGCTGGCCTCTACACTCACATGTTTGTAATCATCTCAAAAGCAATAGATTGTATGTCAAATACATTTTAGAAAATAATTTAAAGTTAGCAAATAAATTATGTTCTGCAGGTAGGTATTTATTTGTCGACCATGTGTTTCTGTTAAATAAAAATACACGTGACGAACTACAATTAAAAGATAAATATACCAAATTAGACGATACGCACGTGGACTGTTAAAATGTATATTTATATTGTTTTCCCTCTAACAATATTATTATATGAGAACGTTTGCCAAAGATGATGATAAATTGCCATACTTGTCAATGATTTTCTGTTCCAGTAGACAAAGTAGACATTCGGAAGAAACGTCGACTCAAATAACCGGACGTTATTTTACCATAAAATAAACACGTATTAGCTCCCTTTTCTGAACTAATGTTCAGCTCGTTTAAGGTTACCCATATCTTATTTCTGTTTTAATATTAACATTCAGAAATACTTTAAGTGTCTTTCTTGTGAAGTCTTTTCTTTTAACACTATCGACTGTTTACCTTAATTTGAATAGTTTCATACATACATTACCGATAGTCTTATATGCAAGACATAAATATATGTAGTATGACTAGACAGATTATGAAATTATTAAAACAGTTATCGATTTCAGAAAACAGTGAAAGCAGAATTTAAAGATGAGAGTTGCATAAGAAAAAAAATATCGCTGACGATATCGAAAGAGGACTATAATGCTGATAAACAATCACAATTTCTACTTTTTTTTGCTTCATCTCCCCTAGTTCAAAAGCAAAATACCTGATTAGAAGAACAAATCGTCATATAAATAGTTTATCATACAAACTGTACAAGAGATATTCCATGTTGTGAAAGAAACTTTGTAACTAAATCAATGGGCGTAGGAACTGCTGAGTGACAACTTTCGCGGCGACTTTATTTATTTATAATAAAATTATAAGTGCAAGTGTGCAACATGTAAATAATAATGTACAAAAATAACAGATCAAGTAGATCACAAATGTCCGAATACTTATTAATATTATAATATACCATTATAATCTGTAGAGAATACATTTTATGACGAATGCTCTCTCGATTGTTTCCTCTGGTAATTTATAAACATAAATAATGACAATACATGACAATCGTATAGCTATTACATAATTCGTCAAATTCCTATAATGCCATACCCTATTTTATCTGACTGATTACATTAAAACTGGATGTAATCTTTGAAGGAAATGCCCCCAATTATGGTGCGCTGAGACTGGACATCCGAGATCTTATACCGTCTGGAATATGTGAATAAAAAGTACACGGTATGTGGAGAAAATGGAGGAGACGAGGTGAGGGAAGACGTGCTTGAGGGTAGATAAGCTCTCTACGTGGACGGAGGAAACCCACAGTAAATTCTGACAGATACATCTGTACACACATTGTTTACTGGAATGAGCGACGGAGCAGATATGGGAATGTCCTGACAGCAGTAATGTTGTCTCCTGAGATCTGTCAACTTGTGAACTAACCTAACAAAGTTTACACATATATAGAGCAATAAAAAGTAAATAGTCTAGGATGCTGAGGTCTAAGATATTAAGTAAGTTTGATAAAAATATGAGAATGTCGAAATAAACTAGCACATGAGAACGCTGTTACACTGATATATAACATCCGACAGGTGATCAGCAAAGGTACATTTGATGTAAAAATATATGAAAATATAACATCTCGTATTGACATTGGTGAAAACTACATAGTTAACCTATATATTTACACGTGGCTTTTATCTTCAGCCAAATTTCTCTTCTTGACATGTCTGAAGCGGGTAGTCCTGAGCTAACACTTTTTATGTGGTTGACATATTCCGGCCTCTGTCAAATGATTAACGTCTTCGGCGTCATTTCTAACATCATCAACATCGTTTGTTTCGTCAAACAAGGTTTCAAAGAATCAGTGAACGTCAGTTTTTTAGGTAAACGTTACGATGTTCCATGTTCTCTTTGTTTCTATAAGGAACATGCAAGGTTAGTCAGTACGCAAATGTTTCTTTACAGTTTCATGTGACATTTCAAGGCAAGAAATTATGTTAACAACTAACTGTTAAAAATGCACGAACACGAGCCATATAAATTAAGATAACTTGCATTAATATTAGTAATAATTAAATAACTAATAAAATAATTTAGTTGACAGTTTCTGTTATTAAACAGTAAAGTAAGAGAACAAATTTTGTATGATTAGACCTCGAAAAAATCGTAGACAAAGCACTTTAGTGAGACGTGAGAGAAAGAAAAATCACAAGAGAATTACCTGGGATTCGAACACGGACTCCGGTAGGACGAGCAGCCGTCTAGCCACGAGAGAACAGCTTACTATCGACTTAGCAAGTCGATAGTAAGCTGTTCTCTCGTGGCTAGACGGCTGCTCGTCCTACCGGAGTCCGTGTTCGAATCCCAGGTAATTCTCTTGTGATTTTTCTTTCTCTCACGTCTCACTAAAGTGCTTTGTCTACGATTTTTTCGAGGTCTAATCATACAAAATTTGTTCTCTTACTTTACTATACCAAAGCCTCGTAGTTTCCTATTTATAAAAAATTATAAAAAACTGTTATTAAACAGTGTACTTTAGAGACCATAATTAACAAACTAGAACCATATTCAAATTCAGGTCTGGCAGTCTCTGATCTAGGCTGCCTAACAACGCAGATATGGTATAATATAGGAATAACTCCAGTATTTAGGGCGGCGGACATGCCGTTTGATGTCATGGGAGTACTGTATATAACAGCAGGGATGCCACACCTTACGTTTACTACATTGTCTAGTTGGCTCACTGCCTTCATTACGCTAGAGAGGTGCGTGTGTATAACGGCCCCTTTACAGGTTTGTGAGCACATTTTATGCTATATATTTTTAACTTTGATAAACGTTTATTTACAGTAGGTGAACGATAATTTAAAAAAAACGTTTTCATCATTACTAATGTCATAAATATAATAATTTTTATTAGTACTATTACTAATTGATCTCATTCATTCATTTGCATGTCCCTTGCGGAACTTTGCCTCCCTAACAGCACTCCTGTAGACCTCTCGATTGTGAGCAAGATGGCCTGCTGCTGATGTATACATTTGCAGATCATCAATGATGTCTTGCAGCCATCTTCGCCTTGGTCTTCCTCTCTTTCTTTTTCCCATTATGCATCCTTCCAAGACAGTTTTCACTAAATTATCATGACGTTTAATGTGTCCAAAATATTTAAGTTTTCTCTGCTTACTTAATCCTGTTTACTAGCCAACCTTCGTCAAAATTAAGTTCTTGTAGTATGGATATATTTGTTCTTTTTTGTGTCCATGATATTTGAAGAACTCTTTTATTACATTTACATTCAAATGCATTTATGTGTTTCTCAACTGTTTTGTTAAGTGTCCAGGTATCACAGGCATATGTTGCGATGGGAAAGAAGCATGCCCTTAAAAATCTTATTTTTGTAGTTCTGTCTGTTCCTCTCCACAGCTTCTTTAGTTGTTTTACTTTCTGAAGAGCGATAGATGTCCTAAATTTAAATTTCCCTCATTGTATCTCTATTACTAGTTAGCAGTTATCCAAGATATTTAAAACTCTCCACCTCTTCCAGTTTTTCCTCATTTATACATATATCAGCTGCCTTGTTTGTTTTGTTAGTTGTCTTCAGTTTAGTTTTCTTCGCATTAATTTACTAATTGATCAATCTATGTTGATTTGTTGTTTACTTTCTATATTTATATATTCTCAGCGTAAATAGTTTCTGCTATATTCATAGATTTTGTCAGGAGCCCAAATAATTTCTCATAAAGTGTTTACATTTGGACAATCAAAATGTATTTTGTTTTTTTGTTTCAGGTAAAAAATGTGTTGTCCCCCAGAAGAACAGCTTTCATAATTGTCTGCCTGTACGTACTTCTTGTGACCAGCGCGGCCCCGATTTATGTTGTCAACAGACTCCAAGTGATCTTTCTTCCTCAGAGAAACAGAACTCTTGTTGCCCTTTCATTTACAGCAGATCGAGAAATTGTTCAGAGAATATCTTTTATAATTAATAGTTTTCTTATGCCATTCACATCATTTATAATAGTTATTATATGCACAGCTGTATTGGTTATCTCCCTGAAAAGGAGTTCACGTTGGCACAAAAGTTTAACCAGTAACAATTCACACATATGCAGCCGTAACCAGAAAGTTGCTAAAATGGTAGTTATGATTTCAGCACTTTTTATTTCCTGTTTTATTCCCTCTTCAATTGTTATGCTTACTGTAGCTTTCATACCAGATCTGCTTGTTGGAGGAAAGTACTTTTTTAGTATCGGCTCGTATGTTGCCTTCTTTTTTCTGCTCATGGAGTCTATAAATTCGTCCATGAATATTTTTATATATTATCACATGAGCAGTAGATACAAAGATACGTTTAATTTCCTGTTATGTATTCGAATAGAAGAAAAGCTTAAGAAATAGCATTATGTTGAATCATTCATGTTGTATATTGACTTAAATACGTAACGAATGTAAATACATAATGAGTGTATATTTTTCTCCTTTGTATATTTTAAAATAAATATAAATCACAAATAATAGTTTTGATAACAATTATATAGTTGAACAATTAATAGATATTTAATTATTATCTATAAGAAGAAACGTGTTTTTATAACCAGCCAAGATGACACTAATCATAACACTTTTAAAAAAATTTTATTACCTGTTTTCTTACCTGCTTTCTTACCTGCTTTCTCCTTTTGGAAAAAATGAGACTCAGCGATTGAGTCCTGGCTAGAACACTGTTGGTCTAACCGTGAGTGATGTGCTGGAGGTGAATTTGCAAAGTGATCTGATGAGGGGTAATGTTGTGAATGATCTAGTGGTGGTGATTGTATAAGTGATCTGATGGGGGTGTTATGGGTGATGTTTTGAGTGATGTGATGGTGGCGATGTTTTTAGTAATATGATGCTGGTGATGCTGCGGGTCATATGATAATGGTGATTTTGCTTCCGTTTATTCTGATTTCACGTTACTGGCAGAGACTCGCTATGTAAAACTTGACCCGGGAAACAAAACCTATATAAAATTATTAAGACTAGCCACTTTAGCCACCATAATAACATTGGATCAGCTTTGTGAAATAGGAATATATGTATTAATTTCACAGAAAATAAAAAAAAATTGACAAAATAGAAGTTTCGAAATATATTGCTGACATTTTATTTCTCAAGAAAAATGTCTCCTGTTTTACGATAAGTAAATCAATGTTGTAAAATTTCAGAGTACATTTTCTCTCTCAGTACCCACTGGAATTGGATTAAATTTTAGCAGAGCATTATTTACTTTGTTTAAATTGCACCGGCTTTTAGTAATCTCAGGTTTAAGCTGTGTGACGGTTTCTTGAGATAAATGATAAGGAAAGAGTAAGGTTCTTTTACTTTGATAGTTTAGAGGAATTTAACATCTCCAAGAGGTATATTATAAACAAGCAATATTACCTAATGTTTCCGTGTCTAGGCTTTCAAAGAGCTATAAAGAGCTTATTGAGTTTTTACTGTACGCACATTTGAAAAGTATGAAGTTAATGTACTGTATTATTTACGTTACTTTTGAAATGTCTATGTTTGAAGCGATATATCACTGGCTTAAATCAGAGAAAGAAACGGTTTGATGAAACTATCGTTTAGTTGTTTTGTTGCTAACGTATCATATGACATGACAGTGGAAATTTAAAATAATCCTAAGGTAAAATTAGTGTTTGCATGTCATTAAGGTACAGAGAGAATACCGTATTAGACTATTATTTCCAAGATCATCGGTCCATGAAGGTGTGATGTGGTCAGTGTCATGCATGGCTGGACCTACCTTCTCAGGTTTCTCTGGTATCCCTTTTTAGACTTCAGAGTGGACCCCGCGGCCTTTATATTTGAGTACCAGAAACAAAAATGGCACTGCTGGGACTTGACTTCCTTAACACCGGATTAGTAAACCAAACACCTGGTCACTCAACAAACACACATACTCACGGAAAAAAACAGTAAGTCTGCAGTCGTGTGAAGCGCACCAATCAAGTTGTCATGAGTGAAATGGAATCAAATTTGGCACGAAGTTTTATCTGAGTGTTGTCCACTTCCCCGCGCTGTACGAAGTTGATCGCACTATTCATGGGGAGATAACCACAGCTCCAGTGAAATCAAGTGAAGTGATCCATGATTGATTACTACCCACGGAATGAGGTAAGTGTGTAACTCTGTTCTCAGATATCTCTTCACGTAATCGTTGAAGAAAGAAGTAGTGGCATTTCAACATAAACATCTTTTTTCATCATGCCAAGATTGAACGAACATCAGCGGATAATAGCTGTTGGGATGTTAATTGCTGAATCAAAAGTAGCAGCAGTATCTCAACACTTTAATGTTCATAGAAAACAATATCACGTCTTCAAAGTCGCTTTAACCAAAATGGTTCCGTTGCTGACCGCCATAGAAGCAGTAGACCACTAGTTACCACCCTTGCACAAGACAGCTACATCCACCTCATGCACCTTTGTAACAGGTTTCTCCAGGCACCATGGACTGCCAGCAACATTCCAGGTTTAAGACGTGTGTCGGGCAAAACAGTCTGGAACAGACGCAGAGAGGTAAATCTCTTACCTCATAGGCCTGCAGTTAGACCAGTACTGACAGTTCGCCACAGACAAACCCGCTGGACCTGGGCCAGGCACCACGTGGCTTGGGCCTGTCATCAATGGAGACAGATCTTACTCACTGATGAGTCCAGATTCTGTCTGCAAGGCCATAATGGACGTGCTTTAGTGTACAGGCGACGAGGAGAACGCTTTGCGAATAAATGTGTGCTAGAGGTGGATATGAAGAGAGGAGGAAGTGTAAATGTTTAGGGAGGAATTTCCTATGCTGGACGAACAAACCTAATCTTCCTCAATGGCAACCTTACAGGTTTACGATATAGAGAGGAAATCATTACACGCCACGTAATGCTTTTTCTGGATGCTAATGGACAAGGCGTGATACTGCAGCAGGTTAACGCTCGTCCACATGTCGCACGTGTGGTCAGGGACCACTTTCAGCAGCATCAGATTACTGTCTTGCCACGGCCAGCAGTTTCACCGTACTTGTCACATATCGAACACATTTGGGATGAACTGGACCGCAGGTTGCGAAGGCGGCACAATCGTCCTGGAAGCCGCCAAGAATTAGCCCAAGCGTTGCAAGAAGAATGGAATAACATGCCTCAACAACTGATACAACGTGTCACTGGTTCGATGAGAAGTCGGTGTCAAACAATGATAACTGCCCGAGGAGGACACACACGATATTGAAACTCTGATTTTCTTTTATCGGGGTGGTAAGACACATTAGGTGAGTTTTTTAAAAACTCTTTTGATATGTGACTAGGACTAGCCTGAAAGTTATAATTTTATCTGTTATTGGATAATCAAACATAATGTGTGCCAAAGTTTATTTCAATCATCACCTGAGCACGTTCATGGTGCTTTTTAAAGCATTGCACACTTACTTTTTTCCATGAGTATATATATATATATATATCTGAACCTTAACTGCCCAGGGCACATGGGGCTTCCGCAAGGGTTTTCCACAAATGCCTGTCCTTTGCCTTTTTTTCTGCTCTTCCTCAACATCATTTCTGTTGTTCTTCTCCATGTCTCTTTTGGTCTACCCTTACTTCTGTTCCCCTGTGGTGTCCATCTTAGTGCTATTTTTTGGTAGTGAGTTGTCAGTCATTCAGAGCACATGTCCCAACCTTCGCCAGCGTCTTTCCTCAATAATTGCTCTCAGTGGTTTCATCTGCATTTCTGCCAACAAGATGTTATTTCTTATGGTGTTTGGCCAAAATATTTTTCTAATTCTTCGTAAACATTTAGTCTGGAATGAATTCAACTTGTTTTCTATTGTGTTGGTGATTTTCCAGCACTCACTTCCATATAATAGTACACTTAGAACATTACTATTAAATATCTTGATTTTCGTATTCATGCTTAGTTTTTTTTAGATTTCCATATAGTCTGCAGTACTGCAAAGGCCTGGTTTGTTTTAGTAAGTCTGCTGTTGATGTCCTCTGTGCTGTCTCCATTTTCTACTACTCTACTGCCAAGGTATACACGTTCATCGACCTCCTCCACTAACTTGCTATCTACTCTGAGTACATTTCTGTTGTTCACATTTTGCTTCATTAACTTTGTCTTTCCTACGTTGATCTTTAGTCCTATGTTGTTTGCATTCTGAGTTAGCTTCTTTATTTTATCTTGCATTTCTTTGTGGCTGCTTGATAGTAGACAAAAATCGTCCGCAAAGTCAAGCTCCCTCAGCACTGTGTGAAGGGTCCATTGTAATCCCCTGTGTTTGTCTGATGTTGCCTCCTTCATTAACCAGTCTACTGCCAAGATAAATAATGTTGGTGATAGTACACATCCCTGTTTCACTCCTGTTTGTATCCTGAAGCTGCTGGAGGTATGTTCTCCACAGATAACTTAGCGCTGAAAACTCTCGTATATGACTTTGATTACATTAACTATCTTATGGGGGAGGCCATGCCATCTTAGGATTTTCCACAGTGCATCTCTGTTGACATTGTCAAAGGCTTTCTCAAAATCTATAAACAATGCATATGTTGTGCTATGCCACTCGTTTGCCTGTTCTAATATGTATCTAAGTACATTTATGTGGTCTATGCATGATCTTCCTTTCCTAAATCATATATATATATATATATATATATATATATATATATATATATATATGTATAATCTGACTATTATGAGGCGCGGTTCAGCCTGTGATAGAATTCTTAAGTGTAAAATTAAAACGCCAGATTGCTCAGTCAAAGGGACAGAAATCCAATATATTGTAATAGCACATAATTATTTCCCTTCGTTGTGGAGTCTGAACTTTCAATGACCTAAGGGCGAAGAAAAATTAATAATCGTTATACTAGGACGCTATAGGCCATGTTCTGATGCCAACTCAGACAGAATTCTCGTGAATAAGTGACAGTTGGCTCGGAGTAATGTAAAAAAACAGTCACAACAAACCGTGAATTAGGGTACAAAGATTATTTGTTAGAAACTAAGATTGTTCCAGTAGTTTAAGTAAACGGTGTTTTTTCACGTGAAGGTATAGACTTCTCGTCGTTCATTTCTTCATTCAATAAATGTTTTGATGTATATCCTTGTAGTTGAACTTGGTTATCTTCCTGGAGTTTTCTAGCTGTTAGTCATGTCGATTGAGTGGGAAGTCATGTCAAAGTTGTCATACGTGACACTGTCGTTTTTGTTGTAGCAGGTGCGAACCTGGCATTGTTGTTGTGCCGCTCAGGCTGTACCATAGTAGCAAGAATGCCTTTTTGGTAGAGTAGTGCTAGAAGACGAAGAAATCAATATGGTCCAAGCTGGTTTCAGGCAAGGAAGAGGATCAAGAGATCGTATATTCAATCTAAGATTAATAATAGAGAAATGCAGAGAGTTTAATGTGAATCTATATTTATCCTTTATAGACTATTCAAAGGCATTTGATTGTGTACAACACCAGAAACTTTGGGAAATAATGGAAAAAATGGGATTTCCAACACATTTGATACAATTAACATCGCTGCTGTATCTAGACCAACAAGCAGCAGTAAGAATAAATGGTGAAACAACAAGTTGGTTTGACATAAAACAAGGGGTCCGTCAGGGTGTATATTGTCACCCTACTTATTTAACTTGTATACTGAAAATATAATGAGGAATGTTAGAGAAGATGTAGACAAAGAATATTACGATGCCATAACAGTTGGAGGTTATGAAATACCAGAGATTAGATATGCTGATGACACAGTATTGCTGTCCACAACACAAAAAGGAATGAAAAAACTAATTATGTCAGTCCGCAAGAACAGCGAAGAGCAGAACTTCTATCTTAATGCAAAGAAAACTAAATTGATGACAACTGACAAAACAAACAAGGCAACTGAAATATGTATCAATGAGGAAAAACTGGAAGAAGTGGAGAGTTTTGAATATCTTGGATCGCTACTAACTAATAATGGAGATACAATGAGGGAAATTAAAAGGAGGACATCTATCGCTCTTCAGAAAATAAAACAAATAAAGAATCTGTGGAGAGGAGCAGACAGAACCACAAAAATAAGATTTTTAAGGGCATGCATCTTTCCCATAGCAACATATGCCTGTGAGACCTGGACACTTAACAAAACAGCTGAGAAACACATAAATGCCTTTGAATGTAAATGCTACAGAAGAGTTCTCCAAATATCGTGGACACAAAAAAGAACAAATATATATATACTACAAGAGCTTAATATTGAAGAAGGCTGGCTAGTGAAGAGGATTAAAGAGAGAAAACTGAAATATTTTGGACACATTAAACGTCATGATAATTTAGAGAAGACCGTATTGGAAGGATACATAATGGGAAAAAGAAAAAGAGGAAGACCAAGACGAAGATGGCTGCAAGACATCGTTGACGATCTGGAAATGGATGCAACAGCAGCAGGCCATCTTGCTCACAACCGAGAGGCCTACAGGAGTGCTGTTTGGGAGGCAAAGTTCCGTAAGGGACATGCAAATGAATGAATGAGTGCTACCAACTCTCGCAGGCAACAACAACACGTAAGCCTTTTAAATTCTACATATAACAGAGGCGAGTCCAGATAACAGTAAACTGTTCCCTTTTCTTCAGGAAATTATAGTTCGTCTAGATTGGCCGAAGTCTGGACACGGACATCAAAATAATGAACCAGACATGGAGACGGTTGGAAAGAGTGGCCCAGGACCGAACTGCCTGGCGAGCTCTTGTTGGCGGCCTATGCTCCACGAGGGGTGAGGCATAGATAGATAGATAGATATATTGGTGTTAATATAATCATTTTATATGTAGACTCCAAGTATCTACTGAAGTTGTACTCGTTTGTGTGTCGCCATTTCAAAGAGAAACCGTCAGAAAGAATAGTGTTGCCACTGAAGGCAAAATGCCTAAACAAGAACGGGTTAGACTGGCCAGCTGCGTGTTTTACTGAAAGAATGTGAGTGTAATTAACTTTCTCTTTACTACTAAAATTAACTCTTTCAAGAATTGGAATCCACTAAAGTGTTACTAGACTAGACGCAAAGTAATTGCATACCAGAGGTTCTCAACAAAATCACGCCATTCAATATAGATAACCTTGACTACAAGACTAATAATAACCAGCGTGGCATTCCATGATACAGAACAAGAAATGAACATGCTGTCACAACAGAGCCTCTAATTTTGTAGTTTTCAAGAACAAAGACAGATTTAATATGGGAAGAAATGTGGATGGCGACATGATGGATGGATTAAATCAAGAATATCCGACAATTCAAAAAAAAAAAAACGTTTTGACAAGTGTCCCAGCATGGGAACTATCCAGCCATAGGACAAAATATGACTCACGACATACTTACAGACTTCAGCTCGGATAACTGCACTGTTCCAAACACTTAAATCACTGTCCCAAAAATACTATAACACTTCCATCATTCAGTCCTGCACTAAACAGTAGAAGAACCTCACCTAAATCAGAAAACTAAATAAAAACTGATAAGTAACATGATCCAACCTTCCTACACAAAACTATGTCCAATGGGACAAACAACATTATTTTACATGTCTGGAGAACTCATTTACCCGAGAAACGCATAAATGCCGTTGAATGTAAATGCTACAGAAGAGTTCTTCAAATATCTTGGACAACACAAAAGAACAAATATATCTATACTACAGGAGCTTAATATTGAAGAAGGCTGGCTAGTAAAGAGGATTAAAGAGAGAAATCTTAAATATTTTGGACACATTAAACGTCATGATAATCTAGAGAAGACCGTCTTGGAAGGGTACATAATGGGAAAAGAAAGAGAAGAGAGGAAGACCAAGGCGAAGATGGCTGCAAGGCATCGTTGATGATCTGCAAATGGATGCATTAGCGGCAAGCCATCGTGCTCACAACCGAGAGGCCTACAGGAGTGCTTTTAGGGAGACAAAGTTCCATAAGAGACATGCAAATGAATGAATAAATGAAGGAATGAATGGATAACTCATTATTCTCCTACAAACAACTATGACAATACGAGACTCAACTTATCAATCATGTCTAGAAAAAACTCTAACCCAAATTCCAACAGTCTCTGACTCCAATGCTGAACTATCTCTCTCTCTCTCTCTCTCTCTCTCTCTCTCTCTCTCTCTCTCTCTCTCTCTCTGTGTCCTATTTTTATATTTCCCGGCTGCACCACGATATCACGGGATTCCTTTTATTCTGTATCTCCAACCCGTACCAATTACCACTCTTACTGTTTGGATCTAGAACTTCTTCCTACCTTTCTGGTGATACTCAGACTTTCTATACTGCACTAATTCATCCTATAATATAATGCAACAATTCACCCTATAAGTCAGTTTTGACAACAAAAAGGACTCATGAACTTTACTGAAAGTTCTCGAAATACTAGTAATCTCTCCATCTTAGGGAATGTCCATGCTAATACCTAGGACATATTCTGCTATAGCCGAAGACTGGAATAAATATTAAGTTTCCCCACTTCTGTGTAACCATGCAAGTGTTGTTCGATGTAGTCATTTCTCGCTTGTCGTAACATGTAGTATCTTGTCTCCAGAATACGTTGTGTTTACGACAGTTACTTTTCGTAACATGTAGTATCTTGTCTCCAGAATACGTTGTGTTTACGACAGTTACTTGTCGTAACATGTAGTATCTTGTCTCCAGAATACGTTGTGCTTACCCCATTTACTTGTCGTAACATGTAGTATCTTGTCTCCACAAAACGTTGTCTTTACCTAGTTACTTGTCGTAACATGTAGTATCTTGTCTCCAGAATACATTGTGTTTACGCCAATTACTTGTCATAACATGTAGTATCTTGTCTCCAGAATACGTTGTGTTTACGCCAGTTACTTGTCGTAATGTGTAGTATCTTGTCTCTAGAATACGTTGTGCTTACGCCATTTACTTGTCGTAGCATGTAGTAACTTGTCTCCAACACGTTAACTGTGTTTATGAAAAACCTGAAAAAATGATTACGACACGATTCGCGGACGGGTCATATGACGGTAAAAGAGTGTCCACTAAAAATTGTAACTAGATTTAATAATGTTAAGTGGTTTTTGTTGGATTTTAAATATTGTCAGACAGAAATGTCGTGCACAGGTACAGTGAACTACAACGGTCTCGAACGAAAATTACAAGTGTATTTAAACCAGTTGTCTGTTGTAAAAATGGGTGTATAATTTCCGACACTTCATTAGAAAAGGCATACAGATAATATTTTCTTAAAGCGCATATCAACTGGATTATACGAGCATTAGTAGATAATATATATATATATATATATATATATATATATATATATATATCACTATCACTCTCTCTCTCTCTCTCTCTCTCTCTCTCTCTCTAGCCAAAATTAAAAATTGTATCGACCACGAGAAAGATATACTATTTATCAGATATACAAACGCACTTAGATTACTGCTCCATAGTCTAATTCGTCTTCTGCATTCAAGGTTATTGGTCACTTCAGATCCTGATCCCTGTCGATATGGCAAAGCCTGTAGTCCTCTCCAGATCCTGATGCTTCCCGCTGGAGAAGGGCCGGAACAAAGCCAAGTCGAGAGATCAGACTAAGACCATTTTTAACCTCGTAATTACGTGTGTGTCCTGTATTACCTGGGTACTGGGCCGCAGCCAGCACACTTCGTCTTCGTCAGGTCGGGTTGTCCCGGACAAGAGGGCTACATCGTATACGTGATCCCGTTCCCCGTGCTCGATATTTTCCAACTTCTTCTATGACTGTGTTGGACTGGCTTGCTAATTTATCTTCGTTTATGGATCTGATCAGGTTCCACAGTTTTTTAGTATTTTTGTCCAGGCTTAGGCAGCTAGTTTTTTCATTCCAGGCTCTTTGACATTCATCTATCTTTCTGTTGTTGAAGACTTATTTAATGTTACTGTGTGTTTTGATATTCTCAGTGGTTGCGGTGCACTCCATTTTTTCTCTGGCATCAGATAGGTCATTGTGCAGCTTCTCCAGTTCTCTGCTCTAGTAAGGTTTGTAGTTGTTTCTTCTGCTTCTGGGTAAGTACTTCTTGGTAGCTTCCAGGATTATGTTTGTTAGGACTGTCACATTGTAGTTTATGTTGTTGATCCGAATGATCTGCAGGCACTGTTGGTGTGTTTGCTCTCTGTATTGGTTCCAGTGTGAGTTTTTGAAGTTCCAGGAGAGTGCCGTGTTAGGTTTGTTTGGGCACCCTTCCCTAAAGATTTTGAGTATGACTGACACATGATCACTTCTCCTGGTAGTATGTTGACTGTTTTGACTGTAAGTCGGTGTATGTCGTCTGTTACTTCCCCCTATTTGTATGTTGACTGTTCTGACTGTAAGTCGATGTATGTCGTCTGTTACGTCTCCCTAGTTGTATGCTGACTGTTCTGACTGTAAGTCGATGTATGTCGTCTGTTACTTCCCCCTAGTTGTTTGTTGACTGTTCTGACTGTAAGTCGATGTATGTCGTCTGTTACTTCCCCCTAGTTGTTTGTTGACTGTTCTGACTGTAAGTCGATGTATGTCGTCTGTTACTTCCCCCTAGTTGTATGCTGACTGTTCTGGCTGTAAGTCGATGTATGTCGTCTACTGCTGCAACGAGGTCAGGTGTGCTTGACTTTTTCCATGCCCTGGAATAGAAGGTTGGTTTGTATATTGGACGGTTAATGATGGTTAGTTTGTTGTCTGTCATCAGGTAATCTAGTTCTTATCCTCTGTGATTCAGTGTCTCATAGTCCCAGCTTGGGGGATGGCTGTTGAAGTCCCCAGCAACAAGGTGCAGTGTGCTTTTGATTTCTGTTTTGTGAAGCTATAGGGATATGGCAGAAGCGCTGCAGCAGTTTGTAATCGGTATGTTTCCACTGGTAAAGAGGAGTTTCATTATTAAGTATTCCAGCTCTCCTTGTGTGGATCTGCTTATTACTACAGCTGGGATAGATGCTTTGGCTAGGGTCAAAACTGTATTACCCGGGTACTGAGCCGCAGCCAGCACACTCCGTCTTCGTCAGGTCGGGTTGTCCCGAACAAGAGGGCTACGTCGTATACGTGCTCCCGTTCCCCGTGCTCGACATTAGGTTACACTCAGTTTATTACCGATACAGGTTTGAGTTATCCTTTAAACCTGATTAGAATTTCACCACAAGAGTATATTTTATCGAGGTCCTGTCACTTGCGTCTAGATAATATCAATCCGTGTGCGAATTAAGTCCGAAACATCAAGAATTATTTCACTAGTTCAAAGCGTGTAGTACGCCCGTCGCATTCTTGACTGGAAGTCTGATCCACAGTCTGGGATAGATGTTCCGCTTCAAACACAAACTCACTTCACAATCGAGTGTAAGAGAATAGGTTGAGATCATTAATAGTCGACTTTTGTAGTACAAGGGATGTAATCTGTTGTAAACGTTAGGGTTTTTTGTTCAGTCCCTTATTTAAAAACTTTTTTTTAACCCAGTTCACATCGTACGTGACATGAAAATTTAGCATCAGCAGCGAGTCTTGACTTTTATGTAAAGTTTCGTGTGGGGTTTGTAGTAGGCTGTCTGTTTAAACAGCAGACAAATAATAATCACAGACTGGTACCTTCACAGGATGTTTGTGTAAAGTTAGGTTTAGTTCATAGAAATTCATAATTCTCGGGATATTACCGGTTAGGGTATATTTTTATGAAGGGCGAGTAAAGTTCAGGGGAAGATTTTTAACCAGATGATTTGTGGTCATTGATTATGCTTGTGAGAGTTTTTGCTGCAAATAGTAGCAGTTTAAGTGAGATCAGTCATGTCATATTTCTTGTGTTGTCTTTTTTAGGTCAACGGTTTTCTATATTATTAAGTAGGAATTATGTAGTAGCGTCCTTGTTAGGATTAGAGTGTACTGTTGTGTTTTTCCTACTCTTGGAAGATGACTTGTTATTCTGGAGATGTTACACATTCCAGAATGTGTAAGTAGTACTTTCTTGGAACGTCCTTATAGCGTGGGCTGCATGTTTTATTACTGCTGTATGGCAGCAGTTTTTCCACATCGTTATATCCATCATCCTCATCTTCCGCATCAATAAACTTCATGCTCACACTCTTGGCTGTTCCTACGACTTGTATCAAGTAGAAAGCTTGCAATAATGAAGTCTAGATGTACTGTTGTTGTCCCGGGAGAAGAATTAGAGTGTCCGGGTGTAAATGTTCTCTGAGTATATTGCACAACACAAATTGAGGACTCTTAGGTTAGTCTGTTAAATTTGTTCCTGAAAGCGTTAACTAATGACCAGTTAGTTCTTCCTCTGAACCCTTTGAGACAACAGCAGCTTCTATCTATGCTGTAGCTGTAGAGCAATGATTATTACTATTCACACATTAAAATATGTTTTACTCTTCAGTTGAGTAAGAGAAAAAGCCATACGCCATGTAAGCACGATAGGATACCTTTTACGAGCATTGAATATGATTTGTGGCAAACACCCAGTATATACTGCAGATCAGCACAAAGAACTGGACATTCTACTCCTCAAATATAAAATTATTTTTAACAAACTCAAATTTCCTCACATAATTTTGTCGCACAATGTTCCTCCTTACTTGTGGCCATTGTTTATGTCTAGATAGCCAACATAGCCAACGTTTAAGAAAATGTCATATTCCTAAACCAAGACTAGATCCGTACACAACAGCTGGCATATTATGCAGTACATATCTGGACCCCCCAAACCCCATTTCCACAATCTAGGATCCATAAGTAATATTTCATCCTTTAACTCAAGCCTTTTTCAATATTTAATGTCTTGTAACTATATGCCTCCAAACAATATCTAATAGTCTTTCATACCATGACTCGCCAGCCACCGAGTTCTGTTCTAAAAGAACATAGTTCTAAACATAATTGTTAGATCTTTAATCTTCTAAGAAATTAATTTAGTAAATATGAGTGGAATTTAAGAAGAACTTCATTGAAAATATATCTCGTGTTTGTGTAAGTACATGTGTGTGTGTGTGTGCGCTATCTTGTTAGATCAGTTACGCCTGTCGGGCAATTCATTGCCTGTCTTCCTATTCTTAGCTTCATCTCGCAGTCTATGTGTCGCCATATGTTATTTCAATTGCGGGATGGTATTGTCAGATGGTATTGGCAACCTCTGGCTGTACCTATGACCTTCTTTCTCTGCTTTTTGTCTTCCTCGGCCCAAATATGTCTGTTCTTTCTATTCGCCTGTTTTTTTTCTGTTGAAAATATGTCTGTTCCATCTATCCGACTGTTCTTTTTTTCTGTTGTCACTTGACAGCGTCCAGCCGTAATGGTCTATCACCAGTGTCGTGGGAATCAATTTTCTACATTGTTCTAAGCGTTTCCTTTCCAACTTTTCTTATTGACGTTAATGTTAACATTTAAAATGTGTTCATAACTATAATAATAATTCTAGGTTACACGGGACTATGCTATATAGAGAACTGACCAAGAACACTTGGTAGTTGTAAGACTTAATGTCAGGCAAGAAAATATGTTTCTATAAATGCACTTTGCCTCTTTATAGATCGGGAACTGTGAAGGCTGATAGTTGCTGATCTCCTAGAGGCAGCATCATTGCCCTCCTTTCCTCATTCCCCCATGGACCTGTCCCTGCCGTTTCTGCTTGAAAAAAAAACCAAATCCTGGAAGGATAATAAAGAAGGCAGCCCACAACCGAAAGCAGGATAGAAGAGCATAGACGAAGGAAAGGGCAATAACGACAACGATGTTAGCAACGAAAGAAACCCTGCTGCCTAACAGGGTGCCGCAATGTGGTTAATTTTGACAAGAAACTTTATGCCCCGAGAAAACGAAATTAGTGTTGGTGAACAGAGAGGCGTGCATTCCATTATACTATCATGAGCAGCTATACGAACAGATTGAATATCTACAGTTTCAGAGTTTCAGCTTCCTCAAAAGTGTAATTAATACCATTTGATACTAATACTTTTATATATAATAACTGAACATCCCTCTTTATTCTCTTAATGCTCTTCAAACGACAGCTTTACCGAGAACATTTGATGCTCAAACCCACGAGTCCGTAAGCAAGGATTCAACTTTCTCACTAATTTCTCTCAACCCACATTATTACAGAGAATCAGTGCGTCGTTTCTCCAAAACCCTCCTTCTCTGTCATTTCTCCAGAACCCTCCTTCTCTGTCATTTCTTCAGAACCCTCCTTCTCTGTCATTTCTCCAGAGCCCTCCTTCTCTGTCATTGCTACGGCGTCATCCTCTGACGTCTTAAAGAAATATTTACCTTTTGCGTCAGCGATCTTACCAGTTTGTGACTCAGCTGTAAGTTTTCTGCTCGTCCCATCTACCCGTACCCCCTTTCCCTACAATCACGGATACTCACCTGAGGGGAAGGTATGTCGGTGTTTAATTTTTAAAAATTTTTAATGTAAGATCGTAACAGTCCCACTTGGGATTGTAAACATCCTGACATTGTCATTCTTACATTGGGACATGGGAATCTTGTGCACAAAGAAAGAATATCCAGCACTAAACAAAGATATTCACACACCAAAAACATACCAGTTGAAAACGATTTCTGGTGGCAAAATCACAAGATATTACACATCTCAAACGTCAGTTTCTCTTTGCTGTGCATATTAAATTTCAATACAAATCTTCCTCTATGTTTAGTTTGATCATCATGTGGCGTGTGCTTCACGGAATGGTGACCCTCTCATTGCCTCCTTGAATGCAATGCGGTCTTGAGCAGAAACTAGGCCAGCGCCTCGTTATCGCATTCCTGCCTAACCGGGTGTAATACGTGCCAGTTTAATTGTGTCTGTGATGTTCTGAGTCCACTTGCTGCGAGTTCGTTCTTGTTTTTATCTTTTGTCTGGCACTATGCCTTCTACTATCAGACTTCTCTGAACGATTGTGTCTGTTGGCGTGGCCGAAGTATCTCAGTCTTTCAAGTTTGATAGTGTTTACAAAACAATTTTCTGCAACTCTTAATATTCTCAGCTTGATATCAGCTATTTATTGAACTGAACGGAATCTACTTTCAATACTCGAAACCTAGTGCTCACGTAATAGAAAGTGCAAATATTCAGGAACGAATGTATAGATGCCTTGAGAAGTAGAAAACAACACATGTACATTTGGCGTGTAAAAAAATAGTTACACAAGTTTGTTTTTTTTCCAAACCATAATACGTACATTTATGAACATAAAAGTGATGCCTTTGATGATAATAATGATGGTGATTGATCATGATGATCGTGACATTAATAATTATACTGATGGCGATAAACATTCATGCTTTAAAATATTGTATATTTTTCAGAAAGTAAAATGTAACATCGTAAAAACTGAAAAGAACAAAGAAGACAGTTTGGGATTTTCTGGAGTCAGATACGTGACTTTCATGAAATAAGAAAATCATGATATACGTGACTTTGATGAAATAAGAAACCCATAATATACGTTACTTTCATGAAATAAGAATCCCATGTCCATCTGTGAAATGCATCGTTTTCAATACTTCATTACGTGTTTTAGTACTTCATTTTTTTCCTTATAAACTCCTAGGGTTGTAGACGCTGCTCGAGATAGCAGTCAGCGAACCATAGATTGCTAGCGTCAGGGTTGATGAACTAGATACGACCAAAACCCTTCCCCATTTCTCCCTTGCTACAGACAACTAAGGAGTCAGGGATTTCCATAGCCCTATGATCGAGGAGTGCTAATAAATTCATCACACACCCGCTTCTATATAACTCCTCACAGAGAGTGAGAAAATAGCCGTTGTAATTGGCTTCCACTCCAATGCAAATCTGTGTCTCAACATTTTCACGGCATCGGCTACAAAGAACACCACCTGGAAGCTCCAATGAGACGAAAAGACGAAGAAGATATATAATTCACGATATCACGTTATAGCGTTATAGCGTATTTTCATATATATATATATATATATATATATATATATATATATATATATATATATATATATATATATATTGTATCATGAAAACCGATACAAGAGGGAAAAGAAAACTAGAAACAATGGACACTGTTGAACCAAGTAGACGATCTTCAATTCGCAGATTATGTGGCACGTCTGGCACACAGCCATACATAAATGAAAGATAAAACTTCAGATCATAATCAAGAATTCAGCTAAACTTTGACTATATATTAATAGTAAAAACATCAGATAATGAAAAGTAAATGCGCAAGCAAAACCCTCATGGTAATTGAGGGAGTGGCAACTGAAGAAGTAGAGTATTTCACACATTTAGGCCCCATAGTGAACATGTTTGTGGAAATATAACATGATTTATAGCTAGAATAACCAAGGCCAGGACGACACTATCTTAAAATTAAGTAATATGTTTCAGTAAACTTTTACACATCAAAAGAAAAAAAATTATCGCGTTATTCTTTCCATTCTAGTCTCGATACCATTTGGTTTTATATAATACATTTTTAAAGTGGCATTATTATACTTTATATGCAAGTCTAGCTCACATACCTTACGTGTACTGATTTACGTGTCCCTACACACTTTCGAAATAATTTTTATATAACGCTAGATGTAGTTTCTCATACAGGTTTTTCATATCTACATCACAAGTCAATGTAAAAATTTCCTTTGTGTAAGAAAACATATGAATAATATTTTTGTGTCGAAATTATTTCAGACATAGGTTGAAAGTTCTTACGAAATAAATATGCTAATAATAAATACCACTAAGGGATAAACAGAAACATGACAAGTGATACTCTAAAAATAATAAGTAAGCGACAGAAACAGTATGCTGAATAATTGTAGACTTTTATAAAAGATCAGACATTTTAATGCAACCTATTTTTATAACCTACATTTTCTGGCCTCTACCTTCACATCAGTGTAATCATCTCAAAAGTAATTAAATGTAAGTCGAACTATTTTCAAAACACTTTAGGCATTAATTTAAAGTTAGCAGATAAACTATGTTCTGCAGGTATGTATTTATTTCTAAAAGATTTTTTAAAAATAAAAATACCCGTGACGAACCCCAATTAAAAGATATACTACATTAGAATATAAGCACGTGGACTGTTAAGATGTATATTTATATTGTTTTCCCTCAAATAACATTATTAGAGGAGAAAGTTTGCCAAACATAATGCCAAACTGCCACGCTTGTCAATACTTTTCTATTCCAGTAGACAGAGTAGACATTCGGAAGAAACGTCGACTCAAATAACCGGACGTTATTTTACCATAAAATAAGCATGTATTAGCTCCCTTTTCTGAACTAATGTTCAGTTCGTTTAAGATCACCCATCATTTCTTTTAATTATTATTGAATATTCACATCAAGAAATATTTTGATATAGTCACAATGAAATGTGATCTTTTAGCACTGTCGATTGTTTCCGTTAATTTTAATAGGTTCATACATTCGGCATTGGCGGTGTTTTGTGCAGAACTTAAATACATATACCACATTAATGAATACACAAAAAGTAAAGATAATACAAACAAAATGTTAAACAAATCAAGTTCAGGAAACAGAGAAAGCAGAATTTAAAAGTGACAGTTGTGTAAGAAAATACATTCTCAGTATTCACTGATGATATCGAAAGAAAACTAATCCTGATAATAAACAATCGCTTATTTTGCTTTATCTCCCCTAGTTCAAGAGCGAAATACCTGATTAGAAGAACAGATATATTTACAAACGTATTTGAAAAAATGCTTTTCGTGACAGGTTGGTATTCACATTCTAGATACAACATAACAACACACAAGCCCTTTATCTTCAGCCAAATTTCTCTTCTTGACATGTCTGAAGCTGCTAGCCGTGAGCTAATACTTTTTATGTGGTTGACATATTCTGGCCTCAGTCAAATCATCAATGTCTTCGGTGCCATTTCTAACATCATCAACATCGTTTGTTTTGTTAAACAAGGTTTCAAAGAATCAGTGAACGTCAGTTTTTTAGGTAAACATCATGATGTTCAATGTTCTCTTTGTTCTATAGGGAATTTCCACAGTTAATCAGTATGCAAATAATACATATTTTGTACTTTTACCCTTTCCAGTGAAACAATTATATTAACAATTTACTATTAAAAATGCACGAACAAGAAGCATATCATACTCCTCATGTAACTTGTATCATAATATCTTAAAATCTAAGCTTCAGATAATACACCGTGTATTAATATTAATAATTATTAAATAAGTAATAAAATAACCTATTCCACAATTTATAATATTAGTCATTGTACTTTACAGACCATAATTAACACACAACAACTATACTTAAACCCAGGTCTAGCAATCTCTGACCTAGGCTGTCTAGCAACCCAGATATGGTATAACATATGTATAACTCCCGCATTCAGCGCTGCAGACTTGCCGTTTGATGTCATGGGAGTATTGTATTTAACAGCGGCAATGCCACACCTTACATTTACTACATTGTCTAGCTGGCTCACTGCTTTCATTACATTAGAGCGGTGCGTGTGTATAAAAGCACCTTTACAGGTTCGTCAACATATTTTATCCTATATATTTTTGTAACCACGACAAAAGCTCATTTACAGTAGACAAACGAAAAATGAATATAAAAATATCATTTTTTCCATCATTATCATAGCTATCATTATTATTGCAATAAAAATCATCAGTCAGTCGGTCATTTGTATTTCACCTGCCGAACTTTGCCTCCATCACAGCTCTCCTGTTGGCCTCTCGGTTGTAAACAAGGTCCCCTGCTCCTGATGCATCCATTCACAGATCATCAACAATGTCTTGAAGCCATCTTCGCCTTGTTCTTCCTCTCTTTTCACCATTATCTACACTTTCAAGACTGTCCTGTCTAAATTGTCATGGCGTTTAATATGTCTAAAATATTTAACTTTTCTCAGTTTAATCTTCTTCACAAGGGAACCTTCTTCAGTATTACGTTCTTGTATTATGGATATATTTGAGTCTATGATATCTGAATGAGTCTTCTATAGCATTTACATTCAAAGCAGTTATGTGTTTCTCAGTTGTTTTGTTAAGTGTCCAGGTCTCACTGGCATATGATGAGATAAAACGTTGCTTGCCTTTAAAAATCGTATTTTTGTAGTTCTGTCTGCTCCTCTCCACAGATTATTTAGTTGTTTTATTGTTCTTCAAGCGACATACGTCCTTTTTTATTTCCCTCATTGTATCTGCACTACTAGTTAGTAATAATGATCCAATATATTCAAAATTCTCCAGCTCATTTAGTTTTTCCTCATTATTATCAATCAGTCATTTGCATGTCTCTTGCTGAACGTTGCCTTCTTGACATCTCTCCTGTAGGCCCCTCGGTTGTGAGCAAGATGCCCTGCTGCTGATGTATCCATTTTCAGATTATCAACGATGTCTTGCAGCCATCTCCGGCTTGGTCATCCTTTCTTTCTGTTTCCCATTACGTAACTTCTTACTTCCTAGATGGTCTTCTCTAAATTATAATGACGTTTAATGTGTCCAAAATATTTACGTTTTTTCTGTTTAATGCTCTTTGCTAGCCAGCCTTCTTCAATATTAAGTTCTTGTAGTATGAACATAATTATGTCCGTCATCACAATTACTAGTACTGACCTCTGTGTTAAAATTAGATCTATTTGCCCTGAGGGACTCGCCACCAGATCTTTTTGTCCTATCTGAACTTCCTCAGTGATATATATATATATATATATATATATATATATATATATCAGTTGCCTTACTTGTTTTGTTAGTTTTCATCACTTTAATTTTCTTTGCATTATGATAATGGTTTTGCTCTTCACAATTCTTTTGGAGTGACATCAATATTTTTTTTTCTATTCCTTTTTGTTTTGTGGACAGGTTTACTGTGTCATCGGTTCATCTAATCTCTATTATTTCATAACCTCCACTTGTTATGGCGCTGTAATATTCTTTGTCTACATCTTCTCTAATATTGTTAAGTACAGAAATGAATAAAGTAAGTCGACAGTTTGCAATCTTGACGGGTCCTATTCTTTTATATCACACCGAGTTTCACAATTGTTCTTATTGTTGCCTGTGTCCCTAAATACAGCTGTGAGATTGACTGTATCTTGTGCTGGAAATCCCATCTTGCCATTATTTCCCAGAGTTTCTGGTGTTGTACACAATCAAATGCTTTTGAATAGTCTATAATAAATAAATATAGATTCATATTAAACTCTCGGTATTTCTCTATAATCTTATATTTGATGTATGATCTATTGTTCCTCTTCCTTACCTGCAACCAGCCAGGATAATTATGATTTCTTCTTCTATTTTCTTGCGGTGTTAAACCATTATGAATTTTAATAAGATTTTATATCATGCCTAATCAGAACAACTGTTTTGTAGATTTTTTTTTTGCAAAGAGTGATTATCTTTATTATTTCTGTTACTATTTGATCTATCTATGTTGACTCATTGTTTACTTACTATTTTTAAATTTCTTTCTTAGAATAATTAATATCTGCTACATTCCGAGATCTGATCAGGAACCCAAATAATTTCACATTAAATATGTACACTTAAGTAATAAACGTTTCTTTCTTTGTTTCAGGTAAAAAATGTGTTGTCCCCCAGAAGAACAGCTTTCATAATTGTCTGTCTGTATGTACTTCTTATGACCAGCGCGGCTCCGATCTATGTTGTCAACAGACTCCAGGTGACTTTTCTTCCTCAGAGAAACATAACTCTTGTTGCCCTTTCATTTACAGCAGATCGAGAAAATGTTCAGAGAGTATCTTTTATAATTAATAGTTTTATAATGCCATTTACATCTTTTATACTAGTCATTATATGCACTGTGTTACTGGTTATCTCCCTGCAAAAGAGTTCACGGTGGCACAAAACTTTAACCGGTACAAACAAAGTATCCAACCGTAACCAGAAAGTTTCTAAAATGGTAGTTATGATTTCAACGCTTTTTATTTCCTGCTTTGTTCCCTCAACAATTATTATGCTTTCTGCTGCTTTAATACCAGATCTGCTTATTG
>CM019691.1:46333679-46370901 GCA_009760885.1 Achatina immaculata
TGTACTCCATTCTGGAACGAAAATTACATTTTATCGAAAGAGAGAAAACGATATGCTGCCTTTCTCTACCTAAGACAGAAACTTGGTATCCTCCAATTATATCGGAAACCTTGTGAAGAAAATTGATCTTTCAGAATATAACTCAAGTGAGTGACGTCTTTTCATTGGCAGTTCAAAACGTAGTTTGAAATGTGTTCTTTTAAATAGAATACAGTTCTATTTCAATCAGTCATTCCACCAGGATGAAAGAAGAGTACAAGGTCATCTCTTTAGTCTTGGAAAAGATAAATTACCAAGAATATCAATGGGTGATATGTGTAGACTTTAAAATTGTTAAATTCATTCTTGGTGAAAAAACTGGATGTCAAAATATCCTTAATGCCTTGTGGATGGTAGATCGAAACATGAACATCGGGCAAGAAAAGACTGGTTGGCCACCAAAGGAATATATGATGGCTGGAGTACAACATGTAATCAATGAACCTTTCGTAGCGCGAGACAGAATCATACTGTAACCGCTACATATAAAGCTAGGTCTGATGAAACAGTTTGTAAAGGATTTAAATAAAGACAGTTCATATATAATAATACATATGCATAAGTTACCTCTACTTAACAAAGAAAAACTGAAGGCAGGAATTTTCGATTGTCCATAGATCAGACAACTTATAAATGACCCACATTTCATAGCATTCATGGAGGAAATCAAATCATGTCCCTGGTCTTCATTTGTTCTTGTTCTTGTGAAAAGCTTTCTTGGCAACACAAAGGCATACACCTACACATAATTGATAGAAGATGTGCTCTTTAATTTCACCAGTCTTGACTGGCTGTAGCATGGCTGTTAAAATCCTTTATCTACACAGTCACGTGTATCGCTTTCCAGAGAACCTTACTGACTTGAGCGCGAAGAGTAAAATGAAAGATTTAACCAACCCATAAAAACAATGGAAGCCAGATACCAAGAAGATGGGAAGAACACATGATGGTAGACAATTGTTAGAATCTTATGCGGGAATTTCCCGGCAGATGCCACTCTCGGAAGTCTTATGAAAGGAGCTTCTTGTATGCCGAATTAGTGGAAATGTGGTATCATAAACGTGTGCTTTTGTTATGAAGTAGAGATTTATTTTCATGTAGTACACTTGTCCTTTAATGTGTAATATGTTCCTTCATGCTTAAAATATATTAAATACGATATTAAACATCCTGATTTGTTATGGGCGAGCAGAGTGAAAAGTGGTATATGGCATATGTTCTGTATTTCAAAATCTAGAGATGACAGGGGAAATCTTGTTCCATTTTTGGAATCAGCATTTCAAATCTCTCTCTCTCTCTCTCTCTCTCTATCTGTCCACCTCTCTCTCTCTCTCTCTCTCTCTCTCTCTTTGAACCTTAAGTGCACAGGGCACATGGACTTCCGCAAGGATTTTCCACAAATGCCTGTGGTGTGCCTTTTTTCTGCTCTTGCAGAATACATTTCAATTATACCGAGAAAGAAATCTAACATTTGAGGCATCAAATTGTGTGTCATGCAGTGTAATCATTAAAACACGTATTAAATAACTAATGGAGAATTTCAAATAATAGTCCTTTATACTTTAGATCCCACAATTAATACACTAAGGTCATATTCATACTCAGGTCTGGCAATCTCTGATCTAGGCTGCCTAACAACGCAGATATTGTATAATATATGTATAACTCCAGCATTCCGGGCAGCGGACATGCCGTTTGATGTTATGGGAGTAATGTATTTAACAGCAGGGATGCCACACCTTACGTTTAATACATTGTCTAGCTGGCTCACTGCTTTCATTACACTAGAGAGATGCGTGTGTATAACAGCACCTTTGAAGGTTGGTGAGCATATATTACCCTCCATATTTTTAACGATGTTAAATTTTCTGTTGATGTACTTAACAATGGATATCAACAATAACACTAACATCACCATTATGATAACTATCATCATCATTGACTTTAGTCATCACCGCTATGGTTATTAATATATTTGATCTATTTGTGTTAAATGTTCGTTTACTTGCTATTTTCATAGAGTATTTAATTTCTGCTACATACCAAGATCACATCATACGCCTAGATAATATTTCATTAAAGTTGTCAATTTAAACAATGAAAGTACCTATTCGTTTTAATTTGTTTTTCAGGTAAAAAATGTACTGTCCTCCAGAAGGACAGCTCTCATCGTTGCCTGTGTGTATTTACTTGTCGTGACCAGCACAGCTCCGGTCTATGTTGTCAACAGACTACAGATGACTTTTCTTCCTCAGAGAAATAGAACTGTTCTTACCCTTTCCTCTACAGCAGATCGAGAAAATGTCCAGAGGTTTACTTTCATAATTAATAGTTTTCTTATGCCCTTCACATCTTTTACACTGGTCATTATATGCACAG
Source organism: Achatina immaculata (assembly GCA_009760885.1). Classification (NCBI taxonomy): domain Eukaryota; kingdom Metazoa; phylum Mollusca; class Gastropoda; order Stylommatophora; family Achatinidae; genus Lissachatina; species Lissachatina immaculata. Next base: position 46,336,098 of record CM019691.1, read on the forward strand.
CTGTACTGGTTGTCTCTCTGAAAAGGAGTTCACATTGGCATAAAACTGTAACTAGTTCAAGTTCACATATATCCAGCCGTAACCAGAAAGTTGCTAAAATGGTAGTTATGATCTCAACACTTTTTATTTCCTGTTTTATTCCCTCATCAGTTATTATGCTTACTATAGCTTTAATTCCAGATCTAACTGTTGGAGGTAAATATTATTTTTCTATCGGCTCGTATGTGGGCTTCGTTATGTTGGTGATGGAGTCTATAAATTCATCCGCGAATATTTTCATATACTATCGCGTGAGCAGTAAGTATCGATACACGCTTGATTCCCTGTTATGTGATTACTGAAAAAGGATTAAAAGCGTACAAGATAAAGTCCCTTGTTTCCGTGACGCTATGCCTTCCTTTAAATACTTCTCACCTGTAATGAGTCTACATTCTACTTCGTCATGTATTTTTATGGAAATATAATCATAGGGCATAATTATGATTTGAATTATTTAAAAAAAGAATGAATGAGATGTTGGGTTATTCTCTACAGGAAAAAAACAAAAGTGATTTTTTGTATAGCTATGAAAGCATTAACCACAACAAGTTTCGCGCTCTGTGTTTTCTTGTTGCAATTATTATTTTTTTTACAAAATATGCGGCTCTAAATTTGAATCTAGGCTAAAATATTGGTGTTGTAATCGTGAGTGATCTGATAGATGTGATGTTTTGAGTGATCTGATGACTGTGAGTGATCCGATAATGATGATATTTTGACTGATATAAAGGCGGCAATGAGTGATTTCACGACGTTGATATTAAAAGTGGTCTGATGGTGGTGAAGTTATGGTTGATCTGATGGCGGTGGTGTAATGAATGTTCTAATGATGATGATGATATCTATGATCTGACACCAGTAGTATTATGAGCGGCTTTTTAGAGGTAATATTATGAGTGATATGATATATATGAAGTTATCCGGTGATCTGATAACAGCAATGTCATAAGTGGTATGATAGTGGTGATTTTGTAAAGGATTTGATGATAGTGATTTTGTGAGTGATCTGCTTTTCGTTATATTGTGAGTGATTGGATGTTTACGATGTTCTGAGCGATCTGATAATGTTGTCTACGTTCCCTTGGGTTTCATATTATTGGTGTTAGTGGTAGAGACGTGATATGCAAAACTTGATCCAGTATTCGAAAAATATATTCAAATGAGTAAGAACAGCCATTTTAACCACCACAATAATATTGGCTTTTGGTAATCTATAGCTAAACTAAACGACAGTTTCTTGAGGCAGAAAATATGATAAGAACATGGTTGGTTTATACGATGTGTTCCAATTTTCCTTTTCTCAAAAAATATCCTACAAATCTCACATTCACTGTCTCTGATTTTTGGTGTAATTTGCCTTTTAAATCCAGCCTCTCTTAAGGATTCTTCGTTGGTTTTCTTGATTGTCTATGGTACCTTCAACATCCTTCTTATGAATCAAATTTCCATGACCTCTATTTCTCGCTGTACTCTCTTATTCCTGGACCATGCTTCACATCCATAAAACAAAATTGGCTCGATGTAACATTTAAGTACTCGGAATCTTGTTTCCATTGATATGGATCTGTTGCACAAGATGTTTCTCATGGTCTGGAATGCTGACTTGGCCTGAGCACGTCTGCTTTTTATTTCATTGTGAAATTTCTCATCAGCTGTTATAATTGATGATGTTCATGTTGTATGTATTATGTCTCATTTCACATACACTAACATATATTTACAACCAGTGCATTGCAAAATGTTATTTCCCTGAGGCTTTTAAAACTGGTAAGGTGTATCCTCGCTTTAAATCTGGCTCATCTAACAATCTTACCAACCATAGACCAATATCCATATTATCGTCATTATCAAAACCACTCGAAAAACACATACACAAAATAAATGTACGACACATGCAAGAGAACAGTTTACTCATAGACAGTCAGTCAGGCTTTAGACCCAATCATTCCTGCCACACATCTCTTACAAAAATGACAGATAACTGGTTAGTAAACATAAATGACGACAGACTATGTGGTGCCATCTTTGTCGACTTTAAAAAGGCATTTGATATGACTGACCACGATATTCTTGTAAGAAAAATAAAGACTTATAGACTGCACCCTGACCTAATAAAATTAATTGCATCGTTTCTTTCAGACAGACAACAGGTAGTATTCTTCAACAATTCTCTATCAAATTCTGCTAAAGCTGACACTGGTGTTTCGCAAGGTTCTATTCTAGGCCCGTTGCTCTTTGCTATCTATATCAGTGATCTTCCACTTCATCTTAAACACTCTTCTTGTGACCTTTTTGTCGATGATTGCACATTCTACACCAGTGACTACGATTGTGTTAATCTAGAATCAACTCTTCAGGTCGAGTTATACAATTTCATTGGATGGAGCAAAAATAATGGCATGATTATAAACACCGATAAAACAAAATCAGTGCTCATAACAACAAAACAGAAACTACAAAACGCAACAAAAACAACGCTTCGGCTCTGTACAGAAACATCACAGATAGGAAACGTTAGCGATCACAAAACACTAGGTCTTATTATTGACCAACATCTGACCTGGAACTCTCATGTGCAATGTCTAACAAAACTCATCGCACAAAAAGTATACCAATTAGCTAAAATTAAGCACTTCATAGATCAAGACACTAGGAAGACATACTACATAGCTCATATACAAACACATTTAGACTACTGCTCAACAGTTTGGTATGGTTGCTCAGTGTCAAATACAAAGAGGCTTTGCTCTCTCCAAAAGCGAGCAGTAAAACTTATTAGTGACAAAGATCAAGCACAAACAACTAATCATCACAAAAGTATCAAAATACTACCTCTTAAGAACAGGTTCCTCTTCAACAAAGCCAAGTTAGTACATCAAATTCTTTCACGGCATACCCCGCCTTATCTATGGAACCTGTTTAAATTTAGCCCAAAGTGCAGCCAACGCTTGAACACCATATGTCTTCCAAAACCTAGACTTGATCTTCACAAGAAAAGCTTTAGTTATTCTGCTGCTCATCTTTGGAATACTCTCTCATCCTATACAAAAAATATAAATTATACTCCTTCCTACAACTACAAGCTTTCCCAATATCTATTTGATGTCGACTACATGCCTCATGAATTATAAAACTTAAAAGTTATCTTAAGCTGCTCTTACAGACACCGAATACAATTAATTGTTTTCTGAATAGTCCCGAAAATTTTGTTTAGTAGATAGTCATAGTATAGTACTTCCGGCGTGACGTGCAAGATGGCGGTCGTTTTTAAAACGCTCTCGCCGGCATGCAGAAATCAGCGGAATTCCGCTTGATCTGTTACATATCATGTACCGGAAGTTGGGCATAAGGCTAACAACTTTATCCTGAGACCTATCTAGAGGCAACTCCAGATAGGAAAAAAAGATATCGTTATGGAAACTCGCAGAGAAACCAACCGAGCATCAGGGATGCCAACTCCGAAGAGCTCATTCGTCGGCCCCAAACATGTGACAAGGGTTGGATTCTGGAATGTGAGAACGATGGCAGCACCAACAAGAACTAACCAGGTCATCAAAGAAATGGAGAGATACCATCTAGACATACTGGGCATCAGCGAAATGCGATGGCCAGAAGCAGGTAAAAGATCGGCGGAAAACGGTAAGTTAATTATACATTCAGGTAGAAATGACAATAAATTCCGAGACGGAGTGGGCATTATTATGTCAAATGTAGCTGCAAAGAGCCTTGTAGAATGGGAACCAGTGAACAGTCGTATAATAAGAGCACGATACAACCTACGACACGGAAGAATGACAATAATACAGTGTTATGCACCCACGAATGATGCAGATGATGATGTGAAAGACGACTTTTATCACCAACTACAACAAATCATCAACAAAGTCCCTAAACACGACATCCTAATTGCTATGGGGGACTTCAATGCTAAGGTAGGGAAGGATAATACCGACGTTGAAAAAGTGATGGGGAAAGAAGGAATTGACATGGTTAATCAGAATGGAGAAAGATTAATTGAAATATGTTTAACAGAGGGCATGGTCATTGGAGGCACAATATTCCCACACAAAGAGATACATAAAACAACATGGATATCTCCAGATGATAGAACTAGAAACCAGATAGACCATTTTTGTATTAGAAAGCAATACAGAACATCTCTCATGGATGTAAGGGCTTATAGGGGTGCAGATGTCAACAGTGATCACAACCTGTGCATAGGGAAAATAAAACTAAAATTGAAAAGTCAACACAAGAAATCAGTACACAGAAAGATAAACATCCACAGCCTACAAGAAGAAAATACTAACATTAATTTCAATCAGGAACTTGCCAATCATTCCAAAACACCCAGTGAAGTTGAGGAGATAGGTATAGATGAGTTATGGAATTCTTACAGCCATAATCACAGCAGCAAAAGTAAGCGCTGGATTGGAAAAACCAAATAGAAAAGCATGGATATCAGATAAAACATGGAAGTATATACATGAAAGACGAGCAGTCAAATTAAACATGTTGAATGCAAAAGCAGATCATGAAAGAGATTCGGCAAAAGCAAAATACAAAGACATAGACAAGAAAGTAAAAAGTTCAGCTAGAAGGGATAAAAGAGAATACATAGACAATATGGCGAAAGAGGCAGGAAAAGCAGCAAAAACAGGAGACAGCAAAACTTTATATAACATACAAAAGAGGCTAACAGGTACTATTACATCTAAAGAAAGACCAATCCTTAGCAAAACTGGAACACTATTAACATCAAATAAAGACCAAAAGCAAAGATGGGCTGAACACTTCCAAGAAATACTCAATCGACCACACCCAAAAGAATTGTTAAACCTTGAAACTGACTTACCAGCCCCACAACTAAATGTCAATCTAGATGAAATTGAATTGCATGAAATTGAAACAGCAGTGAATTTAATGGCTAACAACAAAGCTGCAGGTGAAGATGAAATAACAGCCGAGATGCTAAAAGCTATCAATAGTGACAACATGAGACAACTACAGAGAATGTTTAACAAGATTTGGAAAGAAGAAAAGGTCCCTTCTAATTGGAAGAAGGGAATCATTGTGAAAATACCAAAAAAGGGCAACCTTAGTGACTGTAACAACTGGAGAGGAGTAACCTTAATATCAGTTGTGTCAAAAGTATTTTGCAAGGTCATTTTGAATAGACTCAAAGATATAGTGGATACTGCAATGAGGGAAGAACAAGCAGGATTTCGAAAAGGGAGAAGCTGTCTCGACCAGATCTTTACTCTCAGAATAATACTTGAAGAACATATTGAAAAGCAGAAACCATTAATACTGAATTTCATAGATTTTAAGAAGGCATTTGATAGCATACACAGAGATTCATTATGGAGAATTTTATGTCTATATGGAATACCATCTAAAATTGTCAACATCATTAAGGACTTATACAATGGATATGGTTGTGCAGTCAAGACAGAAGAAGGGATGAGTGAATGGTTCCAGATTGAAAAAGGCGTGAAACAAGGATGTATACTGTCTCCTTTATTTTTGGGATTACAATAGACTTCATAATGAAAAAATGCTGCACAGGTAACACAGGTATTGACTGGATACATGGGACCCAACTAGAAGATCTTGATTTTGCTGATGACATAACTCTTATCAGTAATAATGTGAATTCCATGCAAGAAAATACAGATAGCCTATCTTCACTGGCTAGCAAAATAGGACTTGAAATTAACAAGGACAAAACAAAAATAATGAAAATTCCCATCAATCAAAATGGAAAAATACACATAGAAGGGACAGATATTGAAGAAGTCAATCAATTTGCATACCTTGGCAGCTACATAGACCAGGATGGTGACACTAGAAAGGAAGTTAGGATCAGAATTGCAAAAGCAGCATCATGCTTCAAGAATCTTGAGAACATATGGAATTCAAAAGTTATAAGCACAAAAACCAAGTTAAGACTATTCAATTCAAATGTAATATCCACCCTCATTTATGCATGCGAACGCTGGAAAACAACTAAAGAAATAGAAAAGAAATTAGACTCTTTTGAAAACAAATGCCTAAGGAAAATACTCGGCATCAAGTGGAATGAATTCACTAACAATGCAGAGATAAGACAGATGACTGAACAACAATCAGTCTCACGGGTGATCAGGAAAAGGAGATGGACATATGTTGGTCACTTGATGAGAAGAAATGAGCAGAGAATCCCAAAACAAGCTATCAAGTGGAACACAACAGGCCGAAGAAAAAGGGGCAGACCGCGTGAAACTCTGAAGAGAACATTATTAAGAGAGGCCAAGTTAACAGGCATAAAATCCTTTGATGAGGTTGAAAGACTCGCCGAAGACAGGAAAAATTGGCGAACTACTTTGAGAGCCCTATGTGACGTCTAACGGCACGGGAAGGATATAAGATATAAGATATAAGATAAGATAGTCATTTATAATGTATGTAGTTACTTCTGTACTGAGTGAATGTTTAAGAGCGAAACGTAAATGTTATATTTTATTTTATGTCTCTCAGCTTCAATGTTAGTTATGTTTGTTATATGAACAGCAAATTTGTAGAATGTCTGGAATAGAGTGAAAGATGTATGATAAAGGGTAGAATGTCAGACGGGCCTGCGTGCCCATTTCTTAACCCTTTTGAAATAAAGATCAATCAATCAATCAATCTCTAGTTTACAGAAAAGATATGCTTTGTTGGAACTGTTCTTTAGTTATTTCGTTCTGAATAATTACAACTCACATCCAGGTTTTCTTCATTCATTCATTTGCATGTTCCTTGCGGAACTTTGCCTCCTCAATACCACTCCTGTAGTATCTCGGTTGGGAGCAAGATGGTCTGCTGTTGATGCATCTATTTGCAGATCATCAACGATGTCTTGCAGCCATCTTCTCCTTGGTCTTCATCTCTTACTTTTTCCGATTATGTAACCTTCCAAGACGGTATTCTCTAGATTATCATGACGTTTAGTGTGTCCAAAATATTTGAGTTTTCTCTCTGTAATCCTCTTTACTAGGCAGCCTTCTTCAATATTAAGTTCTTGTAGTATGGATATATTTCATGCAAGTTTAGATTACTAAAATGTATATTTGACTCCACCTACTTCGTCATAATATATATATATATATATATATATATATATATATATTCACACAAGTACTATTAAGAATCAGTAACGTGAGAATACAAAATACAATAACAGTAACGCAATTGTTATAGTAAGATCTATAATAAGACGATATCCATAGATAATGAAAGTTGAGACTGTGCTTTACTGACTATACGAAAGTTAAACATGAAGATATGAGATAAATGCTTCACCTCAATGTAGACTGCAACGCTATGCTCGTATTATAGACATGTACTGAACTGAAAGAGCAGTAGTAATAACGAACAATGACATAGGTGAGAATCAAGATACAAAAAAAGACATAAAAGTGTATGTTGCCACCTGGTCTATTCTCGGTGCACAGTGAAATAGTCATTAGATGTCTGAAACACTCCAAAGGAACTAAAACATGAGGCCATGATATGAATAAACTGAGATATCCGAATGGCACCGTTTTATTAGCGGAAGATGAGCGTGGTTTGCAGAAACCTGAGAAAAAAAAGATTATTGAAAAGAACGATGAAAGAGGCCTATAGCTAAACAGCAACAAAGCAGAAACGATGGTAGTATTAAAAAAGTATAAATATACCAAAGTGCAACATCCTTTCAAACGAACATAGTTAAATAAATTCAGTTATTTTAAAGGAAAAATAACAGTTGATGAGAAGCGTACAAATGACATAAAATCAAGAATAAGAATGTTTAAAGTCAGAGGAAGCTTTTCATGACATATAGAAAAAAAAAGAAATAAGAATGCCCATAAAAGTGAGTAAAAGAGTATTGCACTGCTACATAAAATTAAAATGGTTGTAAAACCTGAACAATTAACATAACATTTAAGATAACACATAGATTGTAAGCAAAATAGATGTGGTTTTGGCGAAAGATACAACAGATACCACACAAAGAGAAAAAACAAACGACTAGGTAATCTAAGAAGTCAGAAAACGTTATTTAAAATGTTATAAAATTATGAGACAAAACCGTCAAAATAACTTCGACTTGTCATGAGAAGACAGAAGTTAGAGTAAGGGCTGAAACATTAAAGTGATTGAAAAATATCTAAATCTGTCTGGCCAAGCGGGAAGAAAAATAAAGGATTTGAATTGATCGAAATATCATGGACCGAGCAAGATGAAGAAGTGTGATCACGAAAGATTTCAAGCGCGGCACATGCGAGGGCTGTTCTCAAAGTTCCAGGCTGAATTTTCCTTTTTATATGAGAAAGGCATGACATTCTAGTAATCATTTCTGAGCCTAGATGAAAAAAAAATTATCGTCACTCATTTGCACTGTACAAATCTCAAAGTGAACGGATAACTGAAGGTTTCGGAGCATTTTAACATGGATAATTCAACAGTGTAACTGCACTGATTTCTGCGTTTGCCTCTAGAAAACTGGAAATGCTCTGGTGCTCTGGTCAGTTCTCTTGGTGAGTCGTGCTTAAGTCGATCGAAGTGACTTTCCCGCTTCATAAGTTGACAGAGTGCTCGTTTGAAGATGACCACGGCCCTTACAGATCATCAACCTCCCACTACGATGAGACCGTGGTAGAAATCATAGAGGCAGCAGAGGGTATAGGAACAGCAGTTGCTACTTGTCATAACATTTTAAGCGAAGTATGGATGTATGACTAATGAAGAATGTACGAGAAGAGCTGGAGAGACAAAAAAATATTGTCAAAAAATAAGAGAGAGACAATGTACTTTCATAGGACATGCAATGTGAAGAGGGAGCATTGAAAAGATTATAACAACAGAAAAATAGAGGGAAGAAGATCAAGAGGAAGACCAAGAGAAATGATACTGGGCAGTCTGACGGGATGTTGTGAAAGGAGATCACCAACTGAGCTGATGGCCTGTGTGAATGATCGTGTACCCTGGAGAAGCATAATAGCCAACCCCAGTCGGCACGAGACCCGATGATGATTATGATGATGATGGTGATAATAATGATGATGATGATGATGATGATGATGACATGTGTGCTAAACCTTCTGGGCGCAGAGCACTGACCTTAGTGAGCTAGCAAAAACGGTCCCAAATTATTGTCATCGATAACAACAGCTGGTGATGAAAGCTAGGTCTGGGTATGATAAGGAAACAACTTTAACGTTATTCTAGTAGAGCACGTCATATCCTCTTCGACCGAAGAAGGCGCAGTACATTAAGTTCAATGTCAAGACCATATTAATTGCGTTTTTCAACACTGATGAACTACTTCATCATGAATACGTACCTATAGGGCAGACAGTGATAATAGGATTATAAACATAGCCCAGCAATTCGATTCTTCACCATGACAATGCCCCTCTACATGTATGTCAAAAGAAATGAATTTTCTAGTGTAATACCACATTCATTTCCTTCCACATCCTCCACACTCACCTGACTTTTTTTCCTTGCTTCTTTGACTAGTTTTCACATTTGAAGAAAACACTGAAAAGTGACCAATTCAGTGAAGTAGAAGAAATTCAAACAAATGTAATATAGGGTAGATGACGGAGATATTCTCCAATTTGACGTATGTATGTCCAGGACTTCCGAACGATTGTTAATCAGTCGATGCTCATGCGCCGTAGCAGAAGAACTGTCATGGAAGAGCTCTTTAACAGCTGTTTAAAAGCTGTAGATAATGACATTTTCTTCTCTTTTATATTTTTGACCACCTCAGAATGAGAGAAAATGTTCAGAGTGTTTTGAAATCCCAGGTCCCCCTGTATGAGTGATCAGAGCCATTGAGCCAAATAGTGTCAGCTATTGTTTAATTAAACACTGACGTGCCTTGATCTCAAATGTGGATGTATATATGGGTATTGATAGAGAGAGTGGGTGTTGTATGGAGAGATGACGGACAGAACTAATATCCGGGCCATGAACTTGAGAGATCACAGCAATTCTAAGTACTGTTGTACATAAAATAAAAGGCATGTGGAAGAGAAGAATTATGTAATGACTGTCTTCCCTCTAGGTCTGTTATACGTCGGTTATCGTGAATAGTATTTCGCTTACCTGGCACAGTCTCATCGGTGTGAGAGGTAGATGGTCTGCCACTGTGTTGGTCGTCTTCAAACGATCAGGCCCACCTATTGAAGATGGAAAACCTCTCGAATGTCTTCGATCAACTTAGGCAGGAAGCAGCAATAGCTGACTGTAGCATCTCATAAGTTTCAGTTAGAGTTTTCACAAGCCGAAGGCAAAACTCAAAGCACACACGGTACTGAGAAAGTCCATGTTGAAATGGACTGGGACCTACAAGGGGTGTATTCACTTGCAGGCTTGTGTCGCGCGAATGACTGAACACAATGAATTCATATCTTGCTTGTAGCCACCTAACTGAGTACTATTAAATCAGAAAGCATGCCTGTTTCAAAACCGTTTTGTTTTTAATGCTTCATTGTTTTTTTTTTATATTTCGTATTGGCATATATAAACTAGCCTTGGGTCAAAGAAGCTTTTTGGTTTATAAACCCATAGCTGACATGCTAGAGTCAGGGTCAGTGAACTACAGCCGACCAAATCACTGTCCCATCTATCCCTTGGTACATCGAGAAACGTTCCTGGCTTGACTAAGGGCGCAGGGACCGCTACAGTCGCCGTGGCGGAAGAGTTTGTGAAACGAATTTTACTGTTACCTCCCCTCTCTGATTTAGAGACTGAGAAAATATCCGTTGCCACCTTCATCACTTTCACCGCAACGGCTGTAAAGAAGACCACTACAGCTTTTCATCGACGTAAAAGATAAAGACGAGGAAAGTATTTTACTCCCAGTACCGCCTATTTTAAAATAACGATACGAGCCTCCCTTATACTAATCATATTTCGATAAGTATAATTATTATTGTATTTTTAAATAGAACATAGCCAAGAGCAGTTTATTAAACGATTACTGTATTTTAAAATGTGGTAATATATTCCAAGCAAATTATAAACAGCAAAAGAAACATTCTCATATTCTTCTTCATTTGGATTCTAAAATCCATTTGGTTTGGCACAGGATTTGTTCATGACATTCTGATAATTTATATGCAGACCTAACTCGTAAAGCTCAAGTCATATTTATCAAAATTATTTTAAATGTAGTTGGAAATTCTTCGCAAAACAAATACTGTAAGTAATATCACTAATAATACGAAACACAAAAACTGATACTTTAAAAGGTTATAAAGAAAATGTCAGAAACCATATGGCGATAAATTGCAGGTTTTTCCTAAAGAACAGAACCTTAATTTTATAATCTACACTTGCTGGCCTCTACACTCACATGTTTGTAATCATCTCAAAAGCAGTAGATTGTATGTCAAACACATTTTAGACAATAATTTAAAGTTAGCATATAATTATGTTCTGCAGGTAGGTATTTATTTGTCGATCATGCGTTTTTCTTAAATAAAAATACACGTGACGAACTACAATAAAAAGATAAATATACCAAATTAGACGATAAACACGTGGACTGTTAAAATATATATTTATATTGTTTTCCCTCTAACAATATTATTATATGAGAACGTTTGCCAAACATGACGATAAATTGCCATACTTGTCAATGCTTTTCTATTCCAGTAGACAGAGTAGACATTCGGAAGAAACGTCGACTCAAATAACAGAACGTTATTTTACCATAAAATAAAGATGTATTAGCTCCCTTCTCTGAACTAATGTTCAGCTTGTTTAAGGTTACCCATATCTTATTTCGTTTTTAATATTAACATTCAGAAATAATTTAAGTATCTTTCTTGTAAAGTCTTTTCTTTTAACACTATCGACTGTTTACCTTAAGTTGAATAGTTTCATACATACACTACTGAGTCTTATATGCAAGACATAAATATATGTGATATGAATACACAGATTATGAAATTAATAAAAACAAACTGTTATCGACTTCAGAAAACAGTGAAAATAGAATTTAAAGATGAGAGTTGCATAAGAAAAAAAATATTCGCTGACAATATCGAAACAGGACTATAATGCTGATAAACAATCACAATTTCTACCTTTTTATGCTTTATATCCCCTAGTTCAAAAGCGAAATACCTGATTATAAGAGCAGACCGTCATCTAAATAATTTATCATACAAACTGTACAAGAGATATTCCATGTTGTGAAAGAAACTTTATAACTAAATCAATGGGCGTAGGAACTGCTGAGTTTAAACTTTCGCGGCGACTTTATTTATTTATAATAACAGTATAAGTGCAAGTGTGCAACATGTAAATAATAATGTAAAAAATAACAGATAAAGTAGATCACACATGTCCGAATACTTATTACGATTATAATATACCATTATAATCTGTAGATAATAATTTTTAGGACCAATGCTCTCTCGATTGTTTCCTCTGGTAATTTATAAACATAAATAATGACAATACATGACAATCGTATAGCTGTTACATAATTCGCCCACTTCCTGTAATGCCATACCCTATTTTATGTGACTGATTACATTAACACTGGATGTAATATTGGAAGGAGAATCCTCCAAGTATGGTGCTCTGAGACTGGACATCCGAGATCTTTACGCCCGGTATATGTGAATAAAAAGTACACGGAACATGGAGGAAATGGAGGAGACAAGGTGAGGGGAAAATAACCTCTCTATGTGGACGGATGAAGCCCACACTAAACGCCCGACAGATACAACTGTACACACGTTGTAAGCTGGAATGAGCGAAGGAGTAGATATGGGAATGTCCTGACAGCAGTAATGTTGTTTCTTGAGATCTGTCAACTTGTGAACTAACCTGATATAGAGCAATAAATACTAAATAGTCTAGGATGCTGAGACTAAGATATCAAGTAAGTTTCATAAAAAATGTGAGAATGTAGAAATAAACTAGTACACGAGAACGCTGTTACATTGATATATGACATCAGTCAGGTGATCAGAAGAGGTATATTTGATGTAAAAATATATGAAAATATAACATCTCGTATTCACATCGGTAAAAACTGCATAGTTAACCTATATATTTACATATTTATGTGCCTTTTATCTTCAGCCAAATTTCTCTTCTTGACATGTCTGAAGCGGGTAGTCCTGAGCTAACACTTTTTATGTGGTTGACATATTCCGGCCTCAGTCAAATGATCAACATCTTCGGCGTCATTTCTAACATCATCAACATCGTTTGTTTCGTCAAACAAGGTTTCAAAGAATCAGTGAACATCAGTTTTGTTGGTAAACGTCATGATGTTTAGTGTTCTCTTTGTTTCTATACGGAATATGCAAGTTTAGTCAGTACACAAATGTTTCTTTACACTTTCATGTGACATTTCCAGTCAAGAAATTGTATTAATAACTAACTGTTAAAAATGCATTAATATTAATAATAATTAAATAACTAATAAAATAATTTAGTTGACAGTTTCTGTTATTAGACATTGTACTTTAGAGACCATAATTAACAAACTAGAATCATATTCACATTCAGGTCTGGCAATCTCTGATCTAGGCTGCCTAACAACGCAGATATGGTATAATATATGTTTAAGTCCAGCATTCAGTGCGGCGGACCTTCCTTTCGATAGCATTGGAGTACTGTATTTGACAGCTGGGATGCCACACCTTACGTTTACTACATTGTCTAGCTGGATCACTGCTTTCATTACCTTAGAGAGGTGCGTGTGTATAACAGCCCCTTTACAGGTTGGTGAGCACATTTTATGCTGTATATTTTTAACCTTGATAAACGTTTATTTACAGCACGTTAAGAATGAGTTTAAAAAGAAACTTTTTCATCATAACTAGTGTCATAAATATCATCATGTTTATTATTACTGTTATTATGTGATCTCATTCATTCATTTGCATGTCCCTTGCGGAACTTTGCCTCCCTAACAACACTCCTGTAGGCCTCTTGGTTGTGAGCAAGATGGCCTGCTGCTGATGCATCCATTTGCAGATCATCAACGACGTCTTGCAGCCATCTTCGTTTTGGTCTTCCTCTCTTTCTTTTTCCCATTATGTAACCTTCCAAAACAGTTTTCTCTTGATTATCATGACGTTTAATGTGTCCAAAATATGTAAGTGTTCTCTCTTTAATCCTCTTTACTAGCCAGCCTTCTTCATTATTAAGTTCTTGTAGTATGGATATATTTGTTCTTTTTTGTGTCCAAGGTATTTGAAGAACTCTGGTGTAACATTTACATTCAAAAGCATTTATATGTTTGTCAGCTGTTTTCTTAAGTGTCCAGATCTCACTTGCATATGTTACTATGGAAAAGATGCATGCCTTTAACAATCGTATTTTTGTATTTCTGTCTGTTACTCTCCACAGTTTCTTTAGTTGGTTTACTTTCTGAAGAGCGACATATGTCCCCCTTTTTATTTCCCTCATTGTATCTCCTTTATTAGTCAGCTGTGATTCAAGATATTAAAAACTCTCCATTTCTTCCAGTTTTTCCTCATTGATACATATTTCAGCTGCCTTGTTTGTTTTGTAAGTTGTCATCAATTTAGTTTTCACCGCATTAATTTACTAATTGATCTTTTTATGTTGATTTAATGTTTACTTTCTATATTTATGGGGCCGGCTAGCGTAGTGGTTAGAGCACTCGTCTAGCAACCAAATGGTCGAGGGTTCGAATCCCCAGCTGAGCGGGATTTTTTTTCCGACCAATACGGCCCCGAGGTCGACCCAGCCTCGTAAAATGGGTACCAGAGAAAATCTGGGAAGTAAAGGCAGCGAGGAAAGGAACTGGTCACCCTACCTCATACGCTGATGACCCAGCATAATGAGGTCTCTAACGCTTCACCCCCTACGGCATTTGCTATGGGACTATCTTTACTTTTTTTTTCTATATTTATATTTTCTCAGCGTAATTAATTTCTACTATATTCAGAGATTTGGCAAAGAGCCCAAATAATTTCTCATTAAATGTTTACATTTAGGCAATCAAACTTTATTTTGTTTTTTTTTCAGGTAAAAAATGTACTGTCGAATAGAAGAAAAGCTTAAGGAATAGCATAATGTTGAATCATTCATGTTGTATATTGACTTAAATACATAACGAATGTAAATACATAATGAGTGTATATTTTATTCCTTCGTATATTTCAAAATAACAAATAAATCACAAATAATAGTTTTGGTAACAATTATATAGTTGAACAATTAATAGATATTTAGTTATTATCTATAAAAAGAAACGTGTTTTTATAACCAGCCAAGATGACACTAATCATAACAAGTTTTTAAAAACTTTTTGCTGCCTGCTTTCTTACCTGCTTTCTTACCTGCTTTCTCTTTTTGGAAAACATGAGACTCGGCGGTTGAGTCCTGGCTAGAACACTGTTGGTCTAACCGTGAGTGATCTGCTGGAGGTGAATTTGCAAAGTAATCTGATGAGGGGTAATGTTGTGAATGATCTAGTGGTGATGATTGTATAAGTGATCTGATGGGGGTGTTATGGGTGATTTTTTGAGTGATCTGATGGTGGTGATGTTTTTAGTAATATGATGCTGGTGATGCTGCGGGTCATATGATATTGGTGATTTTGCTTCCGTTTATTTTGATTTCACGTTACTGGCAGAGACTCGATATGTAAAACTTGACCCAGGAAACAAAAGCTATATAAAATGATTAAGACTAGCCACTTTAGCCATCATAATAACATTGGATCAGCTTTGTGAAATAGGAATATATGTATTAATTTCACAGAAAATAAAAAGAAATTTGAAAAAATAGAAGTTTCGAAATATATTGTTGACATTTTATTTCTCAAGAAAAATGTCTCTTGTTTTACGATAAGTAAATCAATGTAAAAATTCAGAGTACATTTTCTCTCTCAGTACCCACTGGAATTGGATTAAATTTTAGCAGAGCATTATTTACTTTGTTTAAATTGCACCGGCTTTTAGTAATCTCAGGTTTAAGCTGTTTGACGGTTTCTTGAGGTAAATGATATGGAAAGAGTAAGGTGCTTTTACTTTGATAGTTTAGAGGAATTTAACATCTGCAAGAGGTATACTATAAACAAGCAATGTTAGCTAATGTTTCCGTGTCTAGGCTTTCAAAGAGCTATAAAGAGCTTATTGAGATTTTACTGTACGCACATTTGAAAAGTATGAAGTTAATGTACTGTATTATTTACGTTACTTTTGAAATGTGTATGTTTGAAGCAATATGTCACTGGCTTAAATCAGAGAAAGAAACGGTTTGATGAAACTATCGTTTAGTTGTTTTGTTGCGAACATGACAGTAGAGATTTAAAATAATAATCCTAAGGTAAAATTAGTGTTTGCATGTCATTAAGGTACAGTGAGAATACCGTGTTAGACTATGATTTCCAAGATCATCGGTCCATGAAGGTGTGATGTGGTCAGTGTCATGCATGGCTGGACCTACCTTCTCAGGTTTCTCTGGTATCCGTTTTTAGACTTTAGAGTGGACCCCGCGGCTTTTATATTTGAGTACCAGAAAAAAAACAAAACATCGCACTGCTGGGACTTGACTTCGTTAACACCGGATTAGTAAACCAAACACCTGGTCACTCAACAAACACACATACTCACGGAAAAAACAGTAAGTGTGCAGTCGTGTGAAGCGCACCAATCAAGTTGTCGTGAGTGAAATGGAATCAAATTTGGCACGAAGTTTTATCTGAGTGTTGTCCACTTCCCCGCGCTGCACGAAGTTGATCGCACTATTCATGGGGAGATAACCACAGCTCCAGTGAAATCAAGTGAAGTGATCCATGATTGATTACTACCCACGGAATGAGGTAAGTGTGTAACTCTGTTCTCAGATATCTCTTCACGTAATCGTTGAAGAAAGAAGTAGGGGGGTTTCAACAAAAACATATTTTTTCATCATGCCAAGATTGAAAGAACATCAGCGGATAACAGCTGCTGGAATGTTAATTGCTGAATCAACAGTAGCAGCAGTATCTCAACACTTTAATGTTCACAGAATTCAATATCATGTCTTCAATGTCGCTTTAACCAAAATGGTTCCGTTGCTGACCGCCATAGAAGCGGTAGACCACGAGTTACCACCCTTGCACAAGACCGATACATCCGCCTCATGCACCTTCGTTACAGGTTTCTCCAGGTAACATGGACTGCCTGCAACATTCCAGGTGTAAGACGTGTGTCGGGCAGGACAGTGAGCAACAGACTCAGAGACGTAAATCTCTTACCTCATAGGCCTGCAGTTAGACCAGTACTGACAGTTCGCCACAGACAAACCTGCTTGACCTGTACCAGGCTCCACGTGGCATGGCCCTATCATCAATGGAGACGGATTATGTTCACTGATGAGTCCAGATTCTGTCTGCAAGGCCATAATGGACGTGCTTTAGTGTACAGGCGAAGAGGAGAACGCTTTGTGAATAACTGTGTGCTAGAGGCGGATATGAGAAGAGGAGGAAGTGTAAATGTTTGGGGAGGAATTTCCTATGCTGGCCGAACAAACCTAGTCTTCCTCAGTGGCAACCTTACAGGTTTACGATATAGAGAGGAAATCATTACACGCCACGTAATGCCTTTTTTGGATGCTAATGGACAAGGCGTGATACTGCAGCAGGACAACGCTCCTCCACATGTCGCACGTGTGGTCAGGGACAACTTTCAACAGCATCAAATTACTGTCTTGCCACGGGCAGCAGTTTCACCGGACCAGTCACCTATCGAACACATTTGGGATGAACTGGACCGCAGGTTGCGAAGACGACACAATCGTCCTGGAAACCGCCAAGAATTAGCCCAAGCGTTGCAAGAAGAATGGAATTACATGCCTCAACAATTGATACAACTTGAAATTTGTTCGATGAGAAGGCGGTGTCAAGCAATGATAACTGCCCGAGGAGGACAAACACGATATTCAAACCTTCATTTTCTTTTACTGGCGTGGTGAGACACGTTAGATGAGTTTTTTAAAAACGTTTTTGATATGTGACTAGCCTGAAAGTTATCATGTTTTTCTGTTATTGGATAATCAAACATAATGTGTGCCAAATTTTATTTCAATCATCACCTGAGCACTTTTTCCGTGAGTGTATATATATATATATATCTGAACCTTAACTGACCAGGGCACATGGGGCTTCCGCAAGGGTTTTCCACAAATGCCTGTCCTTTGCCTTTTTTTCTGCTCTTCCTCAACATCCTTTCTGTTGTTCTTCTCCATGTCTCTTTTGGTCTACCCTTACTTCTGTTCCTCTGTGGTGTCCATCTTAGTTCTATTTTTTGGTAGTGAGTTGTCAGTCATTCGGAGCACATGTCCCAACCATCGCCAGCGTCTTTCCTCAATAATTGCTCTCAGTGGTTTCATCTGCATTTCTGCCAACAAGATTTTATTTCTTATGATGTTTGGCCAAAATATTTGTCTAATTCTTCGTAAACATTTAGTCTGGGATGAATTCAACTTGTTTTCTATGGTGTTGGTGATTTTCCAGCATTCATTTCCATATAGTAGTACACTTAGAACATTACTATTAAATATCCTGATTTCCGTATTCATTCTTAATTTTTTTTTATATTTCCATATAGTCTGCATCACTGCAAAGGCCTGGTTTGTTTTAGTAAGTCTGCTGTTGATGTCCTCTGTGCTGTCTCCATTTTCTACTATTCTACTGTCAAGGTATACAAATTCGTTGACCTCCTCCACTAACTTGCTATCTACTCTGAGTATATTTCTATTGTTCACATTTTGCTTCATTAACTTTGTCTTTCCTACATTGATCTTTATTCCTATGTTGTATGCATTCTAAGTTAGCTTGTTTATTTTATCTTGCATTTCTTTGTGGCTGCTTGATAGTAGACAAATGTCGTCTGCAAAGCCAAGGTCCCCCAGCACTGTGTGAAGGGTCCATTGTAATCCTCTGTGTTTGTCTGATGTCCTTCATTAACCAGTCTTCTGCCAAGATAATGTTGGTGATAGTACACATCCCTACTTCACTCCTGTTTGTACCCTAAAGCTGCTGGAGGTATGTTCTCCACAGATCACTTTGCACTGAAAACCCTCGTATAGGGCTTTGATTACATTCGCTATCTTATGGGGGAGGCCATGCCATCTTAGGATTTTCCACAGTGCATCTCTGTTGACATTGTCAAAGGCTTTCTCAAAATCTATAAACAATGCATATGTTGTGCTATGCCACTCATTTGCCTGTTCTAATATGTATCAAATACATTTATATGGTCTATGCATGATCTTCCTTTCCTAAGTCATATATATATATATATTTATATATAATCTGACTATTATGAGGCGCGGTTCAGCCTGTGATACAATTCTTTAAGTGTAAAATTAAAACGCCAGATTGCTCAGTCGAAGGGACAGAAATCCAATATATTGTAATAGCACATAATTATTTCCCTTCGTTGTGGAACCTCAACTTTCAATGACCTAAAGGCGAAGAAAAATTAATAATTGTTGTACTAGGACGCTATAGGTCATGTTCTGACGCCAACTCAGACAGAATTCTCGTGAATAAGTGACTGTTGGCTCGGAGTAATGTTAAAAACAGTCACAACAAACCGTGAATTAGGGTACAAAGATTATTTGTTAGAAACTAAGATTTTTCCAGTAGTTTAAGTAAACGGTGTTTTTTCACGTGAAGGTATAGACTTCTCGTCGTTCATTTCTTCATTCAATAAATGTTTTGATGTATATCCTTGTAGTTGAACTTGGTTATCTTCCTGGAGTTTTCTAGCTGTTAGTCATGTCGATTGAGTGAGAAGTTATGTCAAAGTTGTCATACGTGACACTGTCGTTTTTGTTGTAGCAGGTGCGAACCTGGCATTGTTGTTGTGCCACTCAGGCTGTACCATAGTGACAAGATTGCCTTTTGGGTAGAGTAGTGCTACCAACTCTCACAGGCAACAGCAACACGTAAGCCTATCAAGATACAGTAAGAATCCACAACATTCTATGTCTTGATGCCTTGGACAAGCCACAGATAATATATTAACATTTCTTTAGTGGTGCCCTACTGGCACGTAAGTACTTGTCCCAGAGGGATACGTATTTACGTCTTGTCCGGTCGACTGAAACAACCGACAGCAGTTCTTTTAAATTCTACATATAACAGAGGCGAGTCCAGATAACAGTAAACTGTTCCCTTTTCTTCAGGAAATTATAGTTCGTCTAGATTGGCCGAAGTCTGGACACGGACATCAAAATAATGAACCAGACATGGAGACGGTTGGAAAGAGTGGCCCAGGACCGAACTGCCTGGCGAGCTCTTGTTGGCGGCCTATGCTCCACGAGGGGTGAGGCATAGATAGATTGGTGTTAATATAATCATTTTATATGTAGACTCCAAGTATCTACTGAAGTTGTACTCGTTTGTGTGTCGCCATTTCAAAGAGAAACCGTCAGAAAGAATAGTGTTGCCACTGAAGGCAAAATGCCTAAACAAGAACGGGTTAGACTGGCCAGCTGCGTGTTTTACTGAAAGAATGTGAGTGTAATTAACTTTCTCTTTACTACTAAAATTAACTCTTTCAAGAATTGGAATCCACTAAAGTGTTACTAGACTAGACGCAAAGTAATTGCATACCAGAGGTTTTCAACAAAATCACGCCATTCAATATAGATAAACTTGACTACAAGACTAATAATAACCAGCGTGGCATTCCATGATACAGAACAAGAAATGAACATGCTGTCACAACAGAGCCTCTAAATTTGTAGTTTTCAAGAACAAAGACATATTTAATATGGGAAGAAATGTGGATGGCGACATGATGGATGGATTAAATCAAGAATATCCGACAATTCAAAAAAAAAAAAAAACGTTTTGACAAGTGTCCCAGCATGGGAACTATCCAGCCATAGGACAAAATATGACTCACGACATACTTACAGACTTCAGCTCGGATAACTGCACTGTTCCAAACACTTAAATCACTGTCCCAAAAATACTATAACACTTCCATCATTCAGTCCTGCACTAAACAGTAGAAGAACCTCACCTAAATCAGAAAACTAAATAAAAACTGATAAGTAACATGATCCAACCCTCCTACACAAAACTATGTCCACTGGGACAAACAACATTATTTTACATGTCTGGAGAACTCATTTACCTGAGAAACGCATAAATGCCGTTGAATGTAAATGCTACAGAAGAGTTCTTCAAATATCTTGGACAACACAAAAGAACAAATATATCTATACTACAGGAGCTTAATATTGAAGAAGGCTGGCTAGTAAAGAGGATTAAAGAGACAAATCTTAAATATTTTGGACACATTAAACGTCATGATAATCTAGAGAAGACCGTCTTGGAAGGGTACATAATGGGAAAAGAAAGAGAAGAGAGGAAGACCAAGTCGAAGATGGCTGCAAGGCATCGTTGAGGATCTGCAAATGGATGCATTAGCGGCAAGCCATCGTGCTCACAACCGAGAGGCCTACAGGAGTGCTTTTAGGGAGACAAAGTTCCATAAGGGACATGCAAATGAATGAATAAATGAAGGAATGAATGGATAACTCATTATTCTCCTACAAACAACTATGACAATACGAGACTCAACTTATCAATCAAAAAAACTCTAACTCAAATTCCAACAGTCTCTGACTCCAATGCTGAACTATCTCTCTCTCTCTCTCTCTCTCTCTCTCTCTCTCTCTGTCCTATTTTTATATTTCCCGGCTGCACCACAATATCACGGGATTCCTTTTATTCTGTATCTCCAACCCGTACCAATTACCACTCTCGCTGTTTGGGTCTAGAACTTCTTCCTACCTTTCTGGTGATACTCAGACTTTCTATACTGCACTAATTCATCCTATAATATAATGCAACAATTCACCCTATAATTCAGTTTTGACAACAAAAAGGACTCATGAACTTTACTGAAAGTTCTCGAAATACTAGTAATCTCTCCATCTTAGGGAATGTCCATTATTGTTCTCCTTATGCTAATACCTAGGACATATTCTGCTATAGCCGAAGACTGGAATAAATATTAAGTTTCCCCACTTCTGTGTAACCATGCAAGTGTTGTTCGATGTAGTCATTTCTCGCTTGTCGTAACATGTAGTATCTTGTCTCCAGAATACGTTGTGTTTACGACAGTTACTTGTCGTAACATGTAGTATCTTGTCTCCAGAATACGTTGTGCTTACCCCATTTACTTGTCGTAAAATGTGGTATCTTGTCTCCACAAAACGTTGTCTTTACCTAGTTACTTGTCGTAACATGTAGTATCTTGTCTCCAGAATACGTTGTGTTTACGCCAATTACTTGTCATAACATGTAGTATCTTGTCTCTAGAATACGTTGTGCTTACACCATTTACTTGTCGTAGCATGTAGTAACTTGTCTCCAACACGTTAACTGTGTTTATGAAAAACATGAAAAAATGATTACGACACGATTCGCGGACGGGTCATATGACGGTAAAAGAGTGTCCACTAAAAATTGTAACTAGATTTAATAATGTTAAGTGGTTTTTGTTGGATTTTAAATATTGCCAGACAGAAATGTCGTGCACAGGTACAGTGAACTACAACGGTCCCGAACGAAAATTACAAGTGTATTTAAACCAGTTGTCTGTTGTAAAAATGGGTGTATAATTTCCGACACTTCAATAGAAAAGGCATTCATTCATTCATTCATTCCTTTGCATGTCCCTTGCGGAACTTTGCCTCCCAAACAGCACTCCTGTAGGCCTCTCGGTTGTGAGCAAGATGGCCTGCTGCTGCTGCATCCATTTCCAGATCATCAACGATGTCTTGCAGCCATCTTCGTTTCGGTCTTCCTCTTTTTCTTTTTCCCATTATGTATCCTTCCAATACGGTCTTCTCTAAATTATCATGACTTTTAATGTGGCCAAAATATTTAAGTTTTCTCTCTTTAATCCTCTTTACTAGCCAGCCTTCTTCAATATTAAGCTCTTGTAGTATAGATATAGTTGTTCTTTTTTGTGTCCACGATATTTGGAGAACTCTTCTATAGCATTTACATTCAAAGGCATTTATGTGCTTCTCAGCTGTTTTGTTAAGTGTCCAGGTCTCACAGGCATATGTTGCGATGGGAAAGATGCATGCCCTTAAAAATCTTATTTTTGTGGTTCTGTCTGCTCCTCTCCACAGATTCTTTATTTGTTTTACTTTCTGAAGAGCAATAGATGTCCTCCTTTTAATTTCCCTCATTGTATCTCCATTATTAGTTAGTAGTGATCCAAGATATTCAAAACTCTCCACTTCTTCCAGTTTTTCCTCACTGATACATATTTCAGTTGCCTTGTTTGTTTTGTCAGTTGTCATCACTTTAGTTTTCTTTAACAAACTCAAATTTCCTCACATAATTTCCTCTCAAGAAAAGGCATACAGATAATATTTTCTTAAAGCGCATATCAACTGGATTATACGAGCATTAGTAGATAATATATATATATATATATATCACTCTCTCTCTCTCTCTCTCTCTCTCTCTCTCTCTAGCCAAAATTAAAAATGGTATCGACCACGAGAAAGATATAATATTTATCAGATATACATACGCACTTAGATTACTGCTCCATAGTCTAATTCGTCTTCTGCATTCAAGGTTATTGGCCACTTCAGATCCTGATCCCTGTCGATATGGCAAAGCCTGTAGTCCTCTCCAGATCCTGATCCTTCCCGCTGGAGAAGGGCCGGAACAAAGCCAAGTCGAGAGATCAGACTAAGACCATTTTTAACCTCGTAATTACGTGTGTGTCCTGTATTACCCGGGTACTGGGCCGCAGCCAGCACACTTCGTCTTCGTCAGGTCGGGTTGTCCCGGACAAGAGGGCTACATCGTATACGTGATCCCGTTCCCCGTGCTCGACATTAGGTTACACTTAGTTTATTACCGATACAGGTTTGAGTTATCCTTTAAACCTGGTTATAATTTCACCACAAGAGTATATTTTATCGAGGTCCTGTCAACTGCGTCTAGCTAATATCAATCCGTGTGCGAATTAAGTCCGAAACATCAAGAATTATTTTACTAGTTCAAAGTGTGTAGTACGCCCGTCGCCATCTTGACCGGAAGTCCGATCCACAGTCTGGGATAGATGTTCCGTTTTAAACACAAACTCACTTCACAATTGAGTGTAAGAGAACAGGCTAAGATCATTAATGATCGACTTTTGTAGTACAAGGGGATGTAATCTATTGTAAAAGTTAGGGTTGTCTGTTCTGTCCCTTGGTTAAAAACGTATTTCTTTTTTTTTACTCAGTTCACGTCGCACGTGAGAAGATTTAGCATCAGCAGGGAATCTTGACGTTTATGTAAAGTTTCGCATGGGGTTTGTAGTAGGCTGTCTGTTTGTTTAAACAGCAGACAAATAGTAGGTACAGACTGGTAACTTCACGGGATGTTTGTGTAAAGTTAGCTTTAGTTCATAGAAATTAATAATTCTCGAAATATTACAGGTTAGGGTAGTAAAGTTCAGGGGAGGTTTTTAACAAGCTGATTTGTGGTCAATGATTATGCTTGTGAGAGTTTTTGCAGCAAATAGTAGCAGTTTAAGTGAGATCAGTCATGTCATATTTCTTGTGTTGTCCTTTTTAGGTCAACGGTTTTCTGTATTATTAAGTAGGAATTATGTAGTAGCGTCCTTGTTAGGATTAGAGTGTACTGTTGTGTTTTTCCTACTCTTGGAAGATGACTTGTTATTCTGGAGATGTTACACATTCCAGAATGTGTAAGTAGTACTTTCTTGGAACGTCCTTATAGCGTGGGCTGCATGTTTTATTACTGCTGTATGGCAGCACTTTTTCCACATCGTTATATCCATCATCCTCATCTTCCGCATCAATAAACTTCATGCTCACACTCTTGGCTGTTCCTACGACTTGTGTCAAGTAGCAAGCTTGCAATAATAAAGTCTAGATGTACTGTCGTTGTCCCGGGAGAAGAATTAGAGTGTCCGGGTGTAAATGTTCTCTGAGTATATTGCACAACACAAATTGAGGACTCTTAGGTCAGTCTGTTAAATTTGTTCCTGAAAGCGTTAACTAATGACCAATTAGTTCTTCCTCTGAACCCTTTGAGACAACATCAGCTTCTAGCTATGCTGTAGCTGTAGAGCAATGATTATTACTATTCACACATTAAAATATGTTTTACTCTTCAGTTGAGTAAGAGAAAAAGCCATACCCCATGTAAGCAAGATAGGATACCTTTTACGAGCATTGAATATGATTTGTCGCAAACACCCAGTATATACTGCAGATCAACACAAAGAACTGGACATGCTACTCCTAAAATATAAAATTATTTTTAACAAACTCAAATTTCCTCACATAATTTTGTCGCACAATGTTCCCCCTTACTTGTGGCCATTGTTTATGTCTAGATAGCCAACATAGCCAACGTTTAAGAAAATGCCATATTCCTAAACTAAGACTAGATCCGTACACAACAGCTGGCATATTATGCAGTACATATCTGGACCCCCCAAACCCCTTTTCCACAATCTAGGATCCATAAGTAATACTTCATCCTTTAACTCAAGCCTTTTTCAATATTTAATGTCTTGTAACTATATGCCTCCAAACAATATCTAATAGTCTTTCATACCATGACTCGCCAGCCACCGAGTTCTGTTCTAAAAGAACATAGTTCTAAACATAATTTGTTAGATCTTTAATCTTCTAAGAAATTAATTTAGTAAATATGAGTGGAATTTAAGAAGAACTTCATTGAAAATATATCTCGTGTTAGTGTATGTACATGTGTGTGTGTGCGTGCTATCTTGTTAGATCAGTTACGCCTGTCGGGCAATTCATTGCCTGTCTTCTTATTCTTAGCTTCATCTCGCAGTCTATGTGTCGCCATATGTTATTTCAATTGCGGGATGGTATTGTCAGATGGTATTGGCAACCTCTGGTTGTACTTATGACCGTCTTTCTCTGCCTTTTGTCTTCCTCGGCCCCAATGTGTCTGTTCTTTCTATTCGCCTGTTTTTTTTTCTGTTGAAAATATGTCTGTTCCATCTATCCGACTGTTCTTTTTTTTCTGTTGTCACTTGACAGCGTCCAGCCGTAATGGTCTATCACCAGTGTCGTGGGAATCAATTTTTTACATTGTTCTAAGCGTTTCCTTTCCAACTTTTCTTATTGACGTTAATGTTAACATTTAAAATGTGTTCATAACTATACTAATAATTCTAGGTTACACGGGACTATGCTATATAGAGAACTGACCAAGAACAATTGGTAGCTGTAAGACTTAATGTCAGGCAAGAAAATATGCTTCTATAAATGCATTTTGCCTCTTTATAGATCGGGAACAGTGAAGGCTGATAGTTGCTGGTCTCCTAGAGGCAGCTTCATTGTCCTCGTTTCCTCATTCCCCCACGGACCTGTCCCTGCCGGTTCTGCTTGAAAAAAAAAACAAATCCTGGAAGGATAATAGAGAACGCAGGTCACAACCGAAAGCAGGATAGGAGACCATAGACGAAGGAAAGGGCGATAACGACAACGATGTTAGCAATGAAAGAAACACTGCTGCGTAACAAGGTGCCGTAATGTGGTTAATTTTGACAAGAAACTTTATGCCCCGAGAAAACGAAATTAGTGTTGGTGAACAGAGAGGCGTGCATTCCATTATACTATCATGAGCAGCGATACAAACAGATTGAATATCTACAGTTTCAGAGTGTCAGCTTCCTCAAAAGTGTAATCAATACCATCTGATACTAATACTTTTATATATAATAACTGAACATCTCTCTTTATTCTCTTAATGCTCTTCAAACGACAGCTTTACCGATAATATTTCATGCTCAAACCCACGAGACCGTAAGCAAGGATTCAACTTTCTCACTAATTTCTCCCAACCCACATTATTACAGAGAATCAGTGCGTCGTTTCTCCAAAACCTTACTTCTCTGTCATTTCTTCAGACTTCTCCTTCTCTGTCATTTCTCCAGAACCTTCCTTCTTTGTCATTTCTCCAGGACCTTCCTTCTCTGTCATTTTTCCACAACCCTCCTTCTCTGTTATTTCTCCAGAGTTCTCCTACTCTGTCATTTCTCCAGAGCCATACTTCTCTGTCATTTCTCTAGAACCTTCCTTCTACATTATTTCTCCAAACCCTGCTTCTCTGTCATTTCTCCAGAACCCTCCTTCTCTGTCATTTCTCCAGAGTTCTCCTTCTCTGTCATTTCTCCAGAGCCCTACTTCTCTGTCATTTCTCCTGAGCCCTCTTTCTTTTCATTTCTCCAAAACCCTACTTCTCTGTCATTTCTTCAGAGTTCTCCTTTTCTGTCATTTCTCCAGAACCCTCCTTCTTTGTTATTTCTTCAGAACCCTCCTTCTCTGTCATTTCTCCAGAGTTCTTCTTCTCTGTCATTTCTTCAGAGCCAAACTTCTCTGTCATTTCTCCAGAACCCTCATTCTATGTCATTTCTACAGAATCCTACTTCTCTGTCATTTCTCCAGAAACCTACTTCTCTGTCATTTCTCCAGAGTTCTTCTTCTCTGTCATTTCTCCAGAGTTCTCCTTCTCTGTCATTTTTCCAGAACCATCCTTCTTTGTAATTTCTCCAGAACCCTCCTTCTCTGTCATTTCTCCAGAGTTCTTCTCCTCTGTCATTTCTTCAGAGCCAAACTTCTCTGTCATTTCTCCAGAACCTTCATTCTATGTCATTTCTACAGAACCCTACTTCTCTGTCATTTCTCCAGAAACCTACTTCTCTGTCATTTCTCTTCTTCTTCTCTGTCATTTCTCCAGAGCCCTACTTCTCTGTCATTTCTCCAGAGCCATCTTCTCTGTCATTTCTCCAGAACCCTCCTTCTATGTCATTTCTCCAGAACTCTACTTCTCTGTCATTTCTCCAGAACCCTACTTCTCTGTCATTTTTCCAGAGTTCTCCTTCTCTGACATTTTTCCAGAACCCTCCTTCCTTGTCGTTTCTCCAAAACCTTACTTCTCTGTCATTTCTTCAGACTTCTCCTTCTCTGTCATTTCTCCAGAACCTTCCTTCTTTGTCATTTCTCCAGGACCTTCCTTCTCTGTCATTTTTCCACAACCCTCCTTCTCTGTTATTTCTCCAGAGTTCTCCTACTCTGTCATTTCTCCAGAGCCATACTTCTCTGTCATTTCTCTAGAACCTTCCTTCTACATTATTTCTCCAAACCCTGCTTCTCTGTCATTTCTCCAGAACCCTCCTTCTCTGTCATTTCTCCAGAGTTCTCCTTCTCTGTCATTTCTCCAGAGCCCTACTTCTCTGTCATTTCTCCTGAGCCCTCTTTCTTTTCATTTCTCCAAAACCCTACTTCTCTGTCATTTCTTCAGAGTTCTCCTTTTCTGTCATTTCTCCAGAACCCTCCTTCTTTGTTATTTCTTCAGAACCCTCCTTCTCTGTCATTTCTCCAGAGTTCTTCTTCTCTGTCATTTCTTCAGAGCCAAACTTCTCTGTCATTTCTCCAGAACCCTCATTCTATGTCATTTCTACAGAATCCTACTTCTCTGTCATTTCTCCAGAAACCTACTTCTCTGTCATTTCTCCAGAGTTCTCTTCTCTGTCATTTCTCCAGAGTTCTCCTTCTCTATCATTTCTCCAGAGCCCTACTTCTCTGTCATTTCTCCAGAGCCCTATTTCTCTGTCATTTCTCCAGAGTTCTCCTTCTCTGTCATTTCCCCAGAGACATACTTCTCTGTCATTTCTCCAGAATCCCTACTTCTCTGTCATTTCTCCAGAGTTCTCCTTCCCTGCCATTTCTCCAGAGCCATACGTCTCTGTCATTTCTCTAGAACCCTCCTTCTATGTCAATTCTCCAGAACCTACTTCTCTGTCATTTAACCAGAACCCTACTTCTCTGTCATTTCTCCAGAGTTCTCCTTCTCTATCATTTCTCCAGAGCCCTACTTCTCTGTCATTTCTCCAGAGCCCTATTTCTCTGTCATTTCTCCAGAGTTCTCCTTCTCTGTCATTTCTCCAGAACCCTCCTTCTATGTCATTTCTACAGAATCCTACTTCTCTGTCATTTCTCCAGAAACCTACTTCTCTGTCATTTCTCCAGAGTTCTTCTTCTCTGTCATTTCTCCAGAGTTCTCCTTCTCTGTCATTTTTCCAGAACCATCCTTCTTTGTAATTTCTCCAGAACCCTCCTTCTCTGTCATTTCTCCAGAGTTCTTCTCCTCTGTCATTTCTTCAGAGCCAAACTTCTCTGTCATTTCTCCAGAACCTTCATTCTATGTCATTTCTACAGAACCCTACTTCTCTGTCATTTCTCCAGAAACCTACTTCTCTGTCATTTCTCTTCTTCTTCTCTGTCATTTCTCCAGAGCCCTACTTCTCTGTCATTTCTCCAGAGCCATCTTCTCTGTCATTTCTCCAGAACCCTCCTTCTATGTCATTTCTCCAGAACTCTACTTCTCTGTCATTTCTCCAGAACCCTACTTCTCTGTCATTTTTCCAGAGTTCTCCTTCTCTGACATTTTTCCAGAACCCTCCTTCCTTGTCATTTCTCCAGAACCCTCCTTCTCTGTCATTTCTCCAGAATTCTCCTTCTTTGTCATTTCTCCAGAGCCATACGTCTCTGTCATTTCTCTGGAACTCTCCTTCTATGTCATTTCTCCAGAACACTCCTTCTCTGTCATTTCTCCAGAGTTCTCCTTCCCTGCCATTTCTCCAGAGCCATACGTCTCTGTCATTTCTCTAGAACCCTCCTTCTATGTCAATTCTCCAGAACCCTACTTCTCTGTCATTTAACCAGAACCCTACTTCTCTGTCATTTCTCCAGAGTTCTCCTTCTCTATCATTTCTCCAGAGCCCTACTTCTCTGTCATTTCTCCAGAGCCCTATTTCTCTGTCATTTCTCCAGAGTTCTCCTTCTCTGTCATTTCCCCAGAGACATACTTCTCTGTCATTTCTCCAGAATCCCTACTTCTCTGTCATTTCTCCAGAGTTCTCCTTCCCTGCCATTTCTCCAGAGCCATACGTCTCTGTCATTTCTCTAGAACCCTCCTTCTATGTCAATTCTCCAGAACCCTACTTCTCTGTCATTTAACCAGAACCCTACTTCTCTGTCATTTCTCCAGAGTTCTCCTTCTCTATCATTTCTCCAGAGCCCTACTTCTCTGTCATTTCTCCAGAGCCCTATTTCTCTGTCATTTCTCCAGAGTTCTCCTTCTCTGTCATTTCCCCAGAGACATACTTCTCTGTCATTTCTCCAGAATCCCTACTTCTCTGTCATTTCTCCAGAGTTCTCCTTCTCTGTCATTTCTCCAGAGCCATACGTCTCTGTCATTTCTCTGGAACCCTCCTTCTATGTCATTTCTCCAGAACCCTACTTCTCTGTCATTTCTCCAGAGTTCTCCTTCTCTGTCATTTCTCCAGAACCCAACTTCTCTGTCATTTCTCTAGAACCCTCCTTCTATGTCATTTCTCCATAACCCTACTTCTCTGTCATTTCTCCAGAGTTCTCCTTCTCTATCATTTCTCCAGAGCCAGACGTCTTTGTCATTTCTCTAGAACCCTCTTTCTATGTCATTTCTCCAGAACCCTACTTCTCTGTCATTTCTCCAGAGCCCTATTTCTCTGTAATTTCTCCAGAGCCCTACATCTCTGTCACTTCTCCAGAGTTCTCCTTCTCTGTAATTTCTCCAGAGTTCTCCTTCTCTGTCATTTCTCCAGAGCCCTACTTCTCTGTCATTTCTCCAGAGCCCTCTTTCTTTTCATTTCTCCAGAGTTCTCCTTCTCTGTCATTTCTCCAGAACCCTCCTCCTCTGACATTTTTCCAGAGCCCTCCTTTGACGTCTGAAAGAAATGTTTATCTTTTGCGTGAGCGATCTTACCGGTTTGTGATTCAGGTGTAAGTTTTCTACTCGTCCCATCCGCACGTACCTCCTTTCCCTACCATCACGGATACTCACCTGAGGCAAAGGTATATAGGTGTTTAATTTGTTTTTAAAAATGTACGAACGTAACAGTCCCACTTGGCTTTGTAAACATCCTGTCATAGTCATTCTTTCATGGGGATCTGTTAATCTTGAGCACAAAGAAAGAATATCGAGCACTAAACAAAGATATTCGCACGTCAATTTCTGGTGGCAAAATCACAAGATATTACACATCGCAAACGTCAGTTTCTCTTTCCTGTACATATTAAATTTCAATACAGATCTTCTTCCATGTTCAGTTTGATCATCATGTGGCGTGTGATTCATGGAACGTTGACCCTCTCACTGCCCCCCCCCCCCCAAACTCTGAATGCAATGCAGTCTTGAGCAGAAACTAGGCCAGCGCCTCGTTATCGCATTCCTGCCTGACCGGGTGCAGTACGTGCCAGTTTAATGGTGTCTGTGATGTTCTGAGTCCATTTGCGGCGAGTTCGTTCTTGTTTTTATCTTTTGCCTGGCACTATGCCTTCTACTATCAGACTTCTCTGAAAGATTGTGTCTGTTGGCGTGGCCGAAGTATCTCAGTCTTTAAAGTTTGATAGTGTTTACAAAACAGTTTTCTGCAACTCCTAATATGCTCAGCTTGATATCAGCTATTTATTGAACTGAACGGAATCTACACTCAATACTCGAAACCTAGTGCTCACTTAACAGAAAGTGCAAATATTCGGGAACGAATGTATAGATGCCTTGAGAAGTAGAAAACAACACATGTACATTTGGCGTGTAAAAAATAGTTACATAAGATTTGTTTTTCAAAACCATAATAGGTACATTTATGAACATAAAAGTGATGACATTGATGATAATAATGATGGTAATTGATCATGATGATCGTGACATTAATAATTATACTGATGGCGATAAACATTCATGCTTTAAAATACTGTATATTTTTCAGAAAATAAAATTTGACATCGTAAAGAAAAAAGAAGACAGTTCGGGATTCTCTGGAGTCAGATACGTGCCTTTCATGAAATAAGAAAACCATGATATACGTGATTTTAATGAAATAAGAAACACATAATATACGTGACTTTCATGAAATAAGAAATTCATTATATACGTGACTGTCATAAGAATCCCATGTCTATCTGTGAAATGCATCGTTTTCAATACTTTATTACGTGTTTTTAGTACTTCATTTTTTTTCCTTATAAACTCCTAGGGTTATAGACGCTGCTCGAGATAGCAGTCAGCGAACCATGGATTGCTAGCGTCAGGGTTGATGAACTGGAGACGACCAAAACCCTGCCCCATCTCTCCCTTGCTACAGACAACTAAGGAGTCAGGGATATCTATAGCCCTATGATCGAGGAGTCTGCCAATAAACTCATCACACACCCGCTTCCATGTAACTCCTCACAAAGAGTGAGAAAAAACCGTCGTAACTGGTTTCCACTCTAGCGCATATCTGTGTCTCAACATTTTCACAGCATCGGCTACAAAGAACACCACCTGGAAGCTCCAATGAGAAGAAAAGACGAAGAAGATATATAATTCACGATATCACGTTATAGCGTTATAGCGTATTTTCACACACACACACATATATATATATATATATATATATATATATATATATATATAAGGTAAAGTTGACCCTGTCATGCCTTAGAGGCACATAGGGATATGGTGTTAGTGCCCATATTTTCCTTGACCTGTCAGCACACTATAGGGTGATATGGTTAGTATCACGCCTGGCTGCCTTTCCTTCCCCAACTCCAGAAGAAGTCGGGTACCCATTTCTACAGCTGGGTGACTGGGGTGCCGAAGGCCGAATTCGAACCCCAGACCTTCGCCATAAGAGACCAGTTCACTAACCACTTCGCCACTCAGTCACCATATATATATATATATACATTTTAGGACTATCAAGTGGAACACAACAGGCCGAAGAAAAAGAGGCAGACCGCGTGAAACTCTGAAGAGAACATTATTAAGAGAGGCCAAATTAACAGGCATAAAATCCTTTGATGAGGTTGAAAGAGTCGCCGAAAACAGGAAAAATTGGCGAACTACTTTGCGAGCCCTATGTGACGTTTAACGGCACGGGAATATATAAGATATATATATATATATATATATATATATATATATATATATATATATATATATATATCTTGTATCATGAAAACCGATACAAGAGGGAAAAGAAAACTAGAAACAATGGACGCTGTTGAACCAAGTAGACGATCTTCAATTCGCAGATGATGTGGCACGCCTGGCACACAGCCATACATAAATGGAAGATAAAACTTCAGATCGTAAGCAAGAATTCAGCTAAACTGGGACTATATATTAACAGTAAAAAAATCAGATAACGAAAATTAATAGCGCAAGCAAAAGCCTCATAGTAGTTGAGGGTGTGGCAACTGAGGAAGTAGAGTATTTCACACATTTAGGCCACATAGTGAACAGGTCCGGGGAAATATAACATGAGTTATAGCTAGAATAACCAAACTCAGGACAGCACTATCTTAAAACTAGGTAATATCTTTCAGTAAACTTTTACACATCAAAAGAACAAAAAATTATCACGTTCTTCTTTCCATTCTAGTCTCGAGACCATTTGGTTTTGTATAAGACGTTTTTAAAATGGCATTGTTATACTTTATATGCACGTTTAGCTCATCATCATCATCATCATCATCATCATCATCATCATCATCAAGTGCCGCGCCGACTGGCGTTGGCTACTATGCTTCTCCAGAGTACCCGATCCTTCATGCAGGCCATCAGTTCAGTTGGTTATCTCCTCTCACACCATCCCGTCAGACTGTCCAGTATCATTTCTCTTGGGCTTCTTCTTGATCTTCTTCCTTCTATTTTTCCTGTTGTTATAATATTTTCAATGCTCCCTCTTCTCATTGCATGTCCTATGAAAGTACATTGTCTCTTATCTTTTTGACAAGGTTTTTTGTCTCTCAAGCTCTTCTCATACATTCTTCATTAGTTATTTTTGCTGTCAAGGGGATTCGCAACATTCTTCTAATAAACCACATTTCTGCTGCTTCCAATGATTTTTGTGCAGACTTGCTTATTGTCCATGATTCACTTCCATATAATAAGATAGGTTCAATATAGCATTTTAGGACTCGTTTTCTAACATTCATTGATAAAGATGCGTTAGCTAATATGTTTCTCATTCTATGAAATGCATTCTTTGCTTGGCCTATTCTGTTCCTAATTTCTGTTCTGCATGTCCCATCTGAAGTTAATAGTGCTCCAAGGTATTTGAATTTCTGCACCTGCTTTAGAGTAGTTCCGTTTAATTTAATACTGCATGCTGGTGGATTCTGTTTCTTAGATATAACCATAGTCTGTCTTTTTGATGTTCAAAGTAAGGCCTTTCTGTTCACTTTCTTTGGCGACTTTATCCAAGAGATTTTGCAGGTCCTGTTGGTTCTCAGCTGTCAGTACTTTGTCGTCAGCATACCAAAGGTTGTTAATATTGTATCCTCCAATTTTTATGCCTGGTTCTGTGATGATTGTTCTTAGAATATTATCGCTATACAGAGAAAAATGGTCTGGAGATATTACACATCCTTGTCGCACCCCTTGTTTTATAGGTTGATATTTTCCAATTCTATTTTCAGCTCGAACTGCTGCTTCTTTCTGCCAGTATAGATGTTTTACAATCCTCAGTCTAGCTCATATACCTCAATTACGTGTACTGATTTACGTGTCTTTACACATTTTCCAGATAATTTTTATGTAACACTAGATGTAGTTCTCATACAGGTTTTTAATATCTACATCACAAGTCAATGTAAAACATTCTTTTATGTAAAAAAAAGTATG